>JAPYZU010000008.1:0-113115 GCA_030523005.1 Tryphoninae sp. B BG-2022a
TGTGTGTGTGTGTGTGTGTGTGTGTGTGTGTGTGTGTGTGTGTGTGTGTGTGTGTGTGTGTGTGTGTGTGTGTGTGTGTGTGTGTGTGTGTACGTGTGATACGCTACAGCATCTTCCGTCTGATATTGTGACGGATTACAGGCTCGCGTATACGAACCGTGCTCGCTCAATCAAGTATGCCTAACGATGAGAAATTCGCGTATATTTTCATGCGGGTCGGTACGGGGAGATGAGTTCGCGGTCGCCACCAACGGAACTTGTAGATTTTTCGTATTGTAGAATACTTAGGGGATACTTTATTTTACCCTGGAGAGATGTGAAACGTAAGATAATCGAGGAGAATAATGTTGCTTGATAAATTTTATTTTGGTTTTAATTATTTGACTGGATCAATGACTCGTATCAACCCGAGTTTTGAGGACACATGGTATACGGAAGGTTCGGAATATTTTTACGCTGTTTGAAGATTTTTTTTAAGATCGTCAAAAGGTAGAAAAATATTTTAAGATATTTGAAAAATATGGTTAGCTACGTGGGTTTTATTGGAGTTAGATCGTTCAATCAGTAGGCAATGATACAAAATTTATTGATAAAAGTGGAAGATAGTAAGGTTTTTATTAACTCGTAAGTATTTATCTCAGCCAAATCTTGTTGAGAAAATTGAAAAACAAGGACAGATTGAATATAGAGACGACCGAACAAATTCTATTTTTACGTGATTCTTTCTGTTTACGAAATATCATATTTTCCTGTGATCAAAGTTAACTCATTCTCGTAAGGCAAATAATTATTTCCCGAAACAATATATATATTTTCTTTTGAGGGGGAAAATACAAGTGAAAGCTCAAAAATAAATCGTTTTCTTAAGAATTTTTTTGGGGTGATAGAAATATTTATTATTTACGAAACTTTGATAATATTTTATTATCATATTTTACCTTTTCAAATAATTTTTTATTTAGATACAAAAAGAAAATGGCGGTATTATCCAGCGCTATTGCACACGCGACTTTTCAAGTGGGATGAACTTCTACACTTTTTTGGATTATCTGAAATAGAAAAACGAAAAATGTTTTGATTAATAACATAACTCCACTCTATGTAAATGTTGAAAAAAAAATGTTTAAGTTACAAATTTGTAAATTCGACAAATTAAACAAAAATTCAACATTTTACACCTTTTTTGTTACCTTAATGTAAAAAGAAAGTAACTTTTTTAACTCATAACTTTAAATTTATAAGCTCATAGCGTCAACACTATTATAAATTGAATTCGTGCAATATTTCACCAAGAACGTTCAAATACTTTTTAAGCGAGACTCTTCGCCAATTTAAAAAAAAAAGCAGTTGTGAGAAAAACTCCTTTAAAATTTGAACATATAAAAATTATTGATTTTAGTGACTTGCCAATTAATTTGCGATCCCAGGCGCGTACAACATTTCTTCTGTTTCCTCAAAAATGTCATTTTGCCGGAGCAATTTTTCTTTTCTAGCTAAACGAGCCCCCGTGCTCTCAAATGAGTTCCGCCGGTTCTGCCGATCTATTCGGTAACGATTCCTGTTTTCCACAAATATCCGACAACTAGCTCCAATTTGGATGTTTAGCACATTCACTACTTTTAACATTGATCTAAATTCCTCATTGAATAGTCCAGTAGCAAGGAATGCGGCTATGTCAACAAATTTTCACCCCAGAATGCAAATGTTTCAAGGTCATAAACCAAACGGTTGAATTAAAACTTTCATTTGCATTCTGGGTATGACTACCGAAACATCTTTGAAGTAAATCTTCTCTGGAGAAATTCTCCTAAATACGACCCTACCTGGGAATTAATCTCTGCTTCCTGCAAGAACGAGCTGCGGGCGCGCGTAAGACACGCTCCGACACGAGTTGCGCTCGCAGGCTGTAACTTTTATATAACTTGCAATTTTGCTTTCAAACTTTGACACAATATTTTTAGAGATGTAAACTAATGTTTTATGCAACCAAAAAAAAGTCAATTTTTTAATGTTTTAGAGTTTTGATATTTTTCTGGTACCTTTTTCGATATCGCTTTTACATATTTTATATTGATTAATGCCATTGTACTATTCATTATTTTTCATTACTACGATCACCGCCATCAATTACTCCTCATGTAAAAACGTGAAAAAATAGCGATCTCGCGAGGAAAATCTTCGTCAACAAATTATAAAAAGGTTTCGATACTTTTCTTAAATCCCTATTGTCCAATCTGCCATTCTGGGAATCGTTTTATAAATTCATTGATGAACCACAGGCAGCAATAACTGTCGATGCGAGCCTACATCTAACTTCATTGAAATACCCACTCGTTCTCAAGTAGACGACGTATGGAAAAAAAGTAGATACAAAAATAAATGCTTATGTACGGATAGATGCTAGACGCTTTATCATTCGCGTCAGGAAATACCCCCAAGGAAAAGCTTTTCAGCATATTCGCGATAAAGAGAGAAAAAGAGCATAGCTGCGTGACTCTATCGAATGAAGTAGCTACTGCTGGCATAAAGTGCACAAATACACAAATAGCGTCTATCTATAAGCAGAGTTATATATAGAGAGGGACGAATATTTCCTAGTACCAAAAGGAACTGGTACCATCCCGGAACTGTAGTGGGATAGTCTTACATACAACCCTCGAAGGTATCGTAAAACCAGCCCGTTCCTATTTTTCCAACTTTTCTTTTGAATACACTCGGCTTCGCCAAATCCTATCCTGGCTATTTCATAACACGTGTATATTCGTCTCCATTACTCTCCTAGAAACGTACTTGCCATTTCGATCCACCCATCTAACATCTTCCAAAAACATCCGGAAACTATGGATCTCCTTCCTATCTTCTTGTTTTACACGAAGAGAAGTTTTTATTATTTTTTACGGTGAAATCTCGGTAAAACTTACATTAAAAACTTGAACCCGGTGATAAATGTGCAAACAATTAAAAATTGACACTAGTTTCAAATATTTTATTTTCAGGCATGCATAAATTTTAGCACATAGCATAGTTTTACGCGCGCTACACAAAACTCACGGATTAATTGAAAATTCTGATAAACGCACGGACAGTTTCGGCTTTCTTTTTTAAATTTTCAAGGCAAACACGCAAATTTGTCAATGTGCACCGTGCGCTTTCATTTGTATCAGTCCTTTTTTCAACTTATTGTTGTAATGTTTACGTCTCACGAAAATTGACTGTTAATGTCAGAAAAAAATTTTGAAAAATATTTTACATTAAAATGTATAATTTATTTCTTAACAATCTGAAGTATTGCACATTTGCACTCAGTTACAGTGGTTGCATAGTAAAAATTACTTAAAAATTCTTTCCGTGTAGATCTTATATAATTCACCAAGCCTTAGAGGGAGTTAGTTTTTTAGTAATCCATACACTCCACTCATTTTTGTATTAACAATAAACGTTTTCGAGCTATGTGGTAAGATGCTCACCAGGTTCATTCGTCCTACACCCGGGTGCTGTAATTTCAGTTGGATGTGACAAGGTAAAGTGCAATAATTGCACGCTAAAGTGCAATAGTGCAATAGTGCACGCCATCGTAGTATCGACATAAACATCAACAATATTTTTATTAATTATAGGCTGTAATTAATATTATATACATATATTTATTTATTTATTTATTTATTTATTTATTTATTTATTTATTTATTTATTTATTTATTTTACACACATGTATAATACAAACATGTATCGGATAAGAACATCACAGCAATGATTACGTTTAAAATAAAGCGCTAAGGATAAATATCGCATGAGTATTTGAATAAATAATTTGAAGACAAAAATCATGACTATTGACACAAAATAGAAGCGCGGTTTCTCGGCAAAATATAAAGGATCTCGGCTAGATAGATATGTGTCTCTCTGCAGTTGAATATATAAATATATATGGACGCACTTGTACATGTAAGCCACGTATATAGTTGCTATGTCGAGAGAGATGCTAGAACGAGGATGCTGAGCGCCGGAGACGCGAGATTGGATTACTTATCGTGCCACAGTGCTCGGATACGCTATGGGATATGTACACACTAGCGTAATTTAGCTATGCACTTCGCCTACGACTCATGTTGGCATAGTACATGACGTCCTATGTCGATATCGCGTCGTTGTATCGTCGCTGATATTCTCTCAGGGTCCTGATCCTCTAGGAGTGTATGTCATACGTATTATCCTCGTATGATATCCTCTCGTAGCAGTGGAGAGCGTTATTATAGCATCAGACGTATCTATACACGTCGTACAATATGAAATGATGTGTATATGTGCAACGTATACAGAATACGCCCTTTAGTACTCATGCTATCTCGCTCTCTCTCATCCTCTCCGATTGTCTCTCTTCCTCTGCACAACTCCTTCCCTTGTGTACTAGAAGCATGTAGAGAGAGAGAGGGAGAGAGAGAGAGAGAGAGAGAGAGAGAGCATGAACCTCGGTAGCCGCTGTAGGATTGCAAATTATGGACATCACTCGCCTCTCTCTGCCCATAGCAAGACCCATAAATCGACCTCTCACGTGTGTCCCACATAAACAACGGAAACCTCTCCTCTCAAACGCACGATAATCCAAATGACATTAGTATATTGTTGTAACAATGCAGGGGATCGACGCTCAGTCGGATGTACGTCGTGGAAGATATGACAATAATCCCGATAACTACGCCATCTGCAACAATGCGTTGCTATTGTCACCTCGATTGTGTGATTGTAGAACATTCTCTTTTCGCACATTAGATTTTGTAAATGAATTTGGAAAAACAGTTTTTGGTGGAGTTCAAACGCAACATCACTCTTGGCTGTTTTTTTTGTGCAAATTGCTGGATTCTCAAGAGTTTTTATGCAAAGACAGTATAGCTTCGACCACCTCGAAAACGCCATTTGCAAATTCTCCGGAAAAACGGGATCGATCGATATGAAATTTAGCTTAAACAACGCGGAATCGTGGCAAGAATTTCAGGTCGGTTCCACCATGCCGTAGAATTTACAGATCGCACTTCGACCTATCTCTCATCTAACCTCAAAAACACAAGTGAGCGTTGTATCTAAAAAAAAAAGAAAAATGAACTATATTACGATAAAGATGAACTTTAATCTGCACTTATTCACAATTTCGTAACTTTCATTCATAAATTTATTTCGCTCCAGTCTCCACTTAACTTTGTTTTCTCATTGATTTCCTGTTGTGGCTATACGACGCCCCATTAGCTAATCGCACAGGCGTATTAGGACCTGTCAGACGTCCCTCCTATGCAACCCCTGCTGTGTACAATGTATTACACATAGTTTACTGTAGATCCAGAGAAGTGCATATACACGATCACGATGGCATTGACGTTTATAGAGAAAGCGAGAACGAGAGAGAGAGAGAAAGAGAGAGAGAGAGAGAGAGAGAGAGAGAACGATAGAGAGAAAGATCAGTCAGGCGGTGGCAACGAGATAGGAGGAATGGCGCGTGCCGGCATTTAAACGAGCTTGCCTCCGCGATTATTGAGTAAATTAGCGACGGGGTAATTGTGTTACCAACGCGTGTCCGTTGGTCGGTTGCTCTCCGCTTCCGTGAGCATCGGCGTCGCTACAACCCTCTTGCTGCCCTTGCCTTGCGCCTGGTTATCCCTTTCTCTCCCTCCTCCTCTCCCTCTCTTTCTCGCCCTGCCCCTTTCCCAATCACTGTTTGTATCGAGTTGATTATATATATATATATATATATATATATATATATAGATAAGCAAAGATTCATACTTTCTACAAAATAATTGCAATGAAAATATGTGTGTGTGTGTGTGTGTGTGTGTGTGTGTGTGTGTGTGTGTGTGTGTGTGTGTGTGTGTGTGTGTGTGTGTGTGTGTGTGTGTGTGTGTGTGTATTATGTATATTCGAATTGCAATTATTTTATAGAAAATGTGAATCTTTGCTTGCCTATTTTTAAAGAACTGAACTGTTGTTTAAATTGTCTAATATATTAGTTTTAATTACTTTACTCACTTTCCAGGTACGTGAGTGAATTACTTTCTGTATTGTAACCCATTAGCGGAAGGCATGGGGAAGCTACAGGAAACCTGTGCCCAATACTTTAAACCTGTGCAAACTCTAATGTCCTAATGTCTCTACAAGGAAGTTTTTAGTTCCGGAAGAATGCCCCCCCCCCCCACCGCGCATAACAATTCAATGTACTGTAGTCAATCGATTATTAATGCGCTCATCACACCAAGTATTGGCAGCATGAGACGGTCCTTGATTTTGGCAATGTTGTCAACTGTGTGCTGACCATGACACCAATGTTGCCCGTGCGACGTAAATTATTATTTTCTAGATAATTTGACAATTAGGTAAAAAAGAATATTGAAAGAGAAACGGAAATGCCAACATTGTCTTAAAATTTATTCAAATAATCTTAACTTTTGAAAAAATTGAGAGAAGATACAAATCTCACTTCGTTTGATCAACGATCGATCAATAAATCATGGAAAATTGAATATTAAATTTGCAACAAACAAATGTAAAAATTGAAAAGTTTTTCTTGAACCATTGAAAAAGGAATAACGCTGTTATTTCAACTGCTCAACAACCCCTGAACGAAAAAGCTCTCCTTTCGGACTATTATTCGAGTTCTCGCTTTTCATCGTGTCGTCCGAGATTCGCTCGGAGAGCCAAAGCCCCATTCTCTCTCTTTCTCTACCTCCGTCGTTCTCGAGTTTCGAGTTCGTGACAGGAGCGAGACACAGCGTCGGCGAGCGGAAACCCCCCCTCGAGACTCGTTAACGAAACCAGACCATGGCCTCGTGCCGCTCTTCGCTCGTCGCTTTGGCTTCATCATCCGAGCGAAACTCTCCAAAGGCTCCTTTCCCCCTCCCTCCCGCCCCTCTCCTCGAGCCCTCCCCTCCTCAACCTCCTTCCTTCACCTTTCTCGTTGACTCTCGTCTCATTCTCATCTTCCAACTTGCCCACCCTCTCGCCACCCCTCGCGCGGTCTCAACGAGAACCCCCTTGTTCGCAACTCTGGGACCCGCGAGATCCGGTTACAAGAGTATATTATGTATTACATAATATACATTAGATTTAGTACTGGCAGTATATGGTAAAATTGTTCTTGAACGATATAATTCGACGAATAGCCGACGCTAAGTATCGCTAATGCCGAGTATATATCTCACCGCCGACCGTGTTTCTCCGCGAATGAGTGGAGACGAACAATCTACGCAGAAAGTTGTGCCGCGCGACACGCCGTGTCGGGGGATTATAGAATATTCTGTATTGGGATGCATTAATTTTAGTTCGGGTGATCCATAACGAAAAGCAAGGGAATGGAGAATGAACGATCAACGTAATTTTCAGCTTTGAGACCCGCTTTGTTAACATATCGAACTACGATGAGATGTACTTTTTGTTCTATGAACGAGGTAATTGTCAAAAAATAAAGTTGGATTATCAAATGTTTATCATTTTTCTTTATTTGTATTCGTCATTTTGATATTAATACATGTCTGCGGTAAGAGAGATCAGGCGAGCGCCGTTATTATTTTCAAAATGCGTGTTTAACATTTACTGTTGTATAATTCAAGCGCATATACGTGGATATTTTAAAAAGAGTTAATTATACCAAGGCATAATATTGTTTCTAATTTATGGTTAAGCCAAATGGCTTTAATCGTTTTATTCTAGTGATATATATATACCGCCGTCGCGCCGCTATAATTTCCCAAGTATGCGTTGCAAGAAAAAACTTTATGTACAAAAGTTGCATGCTTTAAGAGGATGCACCACGTAGAGCATCAATTGTATTTTGGTAGATCGAGGCGTTTCGAAGATTTGAAGGACAACTTTGTTTTTTAGGTCAATGGTTTTTTACTCAGAATTCGATTCACTGCTATGTTCCATTCTCTACCACGTTATAAAAAATATAGTGTTCTATTTAAAAAAACAAAGATGTCCTTCAAATCTTCGAAACGCTTCGAACTATAAAAAAATGTTATGCTCTACGTAGTACACTCTTTTAAAGCGCGTAACTTTTGTATATAACATTTTTCGTTGCACTTTTGGAAGTTATAACGGTGCACACGTTGCGTGGACCACCCTGTATACATATATTAAAGATTCCAGGGCACTATATTCAAAGTGCGGAGTGAGACGGTAAGTGTCCTCGCTAAACGACGCTTACCTAGCAACGGTCGCCTGGTAATGGTCGCTAGGCAGCGGTCACCTGGTAGCGGTCGCTAGGCAGCGGTCGCTAAGCGACGGTCGCTACTCATCGGTCGCTAGGCAACGGTCGCCTGGTAATGGTCGCTAGGCAGCGGTCGCCTGGTAGCGGTCGCTAAGCGACGGTCGCTACTCATCGGTCGCTAGGCAACGGTCGCTAAGCAACGGTCGCCTGGTAATGGTCGCTAGGCAGCGGTCGCCTCGCAGCGGTCGCTAAGCGACGGTCGCTACTCAGCGGTCGCCTGGCAGCGGTCGCTAGACGACGGTCACTATTCAGCGATCGCTAGGCAACGGTCGCGAGGTCACCGATGCTAGCTAACACTCACTTGAAAATGGTCATTAGGCAATGACCCGCCGGAATCTTAAAAAATCATATATTTTTCAATATGCATGCAAGATTCTATTTATATGTATATTCTTGTGCAATAGAGAAACGAATGTGAATGAATGCTCGTAAAAAAAACTAAATTTCTTCGTCGTTGGAAGTTCGCTTGTAAAATGCACGCGAAAAGCTTGCAGGCGCCTGTGTGCCGCAGAAGAAATATCCCTTTCGCCAAAATACGAAGACGGAAAGAGCGACGGGTATGGACAAAAGAACTCCGATCAACACACCGACGAGTATTGCGGCATCGCGCTCAGGACGCGCTCCATATGTGTCCAAAGGCCGCAATATTCTATTCGCCAGTGAAGTTAAATTCTTTCCAGCATGTTCCGGCGGTGCCGCACACTTCAGACTATCCAGCTCCTTGCCCATCAAGCTTGCTCCAAAATGAGGAAGAAGGTTCCCAATCTTTTCGATAATACAAAGAAATTCGCACATTACGACACTTTTTAGTGTAAACGATATTTCAAATAATTATTTACTCTTTTGAGAGTAAAAATAATCTTTCCATGCGTATTATGTGTCAATAATATGAATAACGAAATGTCATAAGGTTGACGATAATTGTTTACATGATGAATACAAGGCGAGAGTAAATTGCAGTTTTGCTACGATATCGAACTAACCAGAAATTGATTGTCGAAATCGCAGCTCCATTCGTTGTTCCTCAAATCCAATATCTCGAGATGATCCCAGCGTCCCACAAGACCAACGGGCAGATACTGCAACGCGTTGTCGGATAAGTCGAGGATCTTCAGCGGTGGCCATATAGCTCCTTCACCAGTCTGTTACACAAGAAAATGGCCAGATTACATATCACCAATTAACACAATTAATATTTCAAACTACCAAAATATTTCTTTATTACATTTCGATAAATGAGAATTTATTACGAGTATAACGAAAAGTTGTATGAGCACAGTTTCCACTTCCACCATTTTCAATCATTCAACTCGATAATGCACTTCGTAATTAGGAGCTTCGTGAGAATTCTTATTCAAACATCAAGTAACAATGGACTCGAATTTTTAGTCAAAAGTACAATACATTATAAATAAATCAACTGAAATATAATTTTTTTTCAGTTCGAGTTGACGAAATATTTGTTGTATTATATTTAAATATTATTGATAAATAGCGTTATGGCGTGAACTTAAATCACATCGTGTTGCAACTGGCGAGAAAGTTAGAAACTTAAAACTATAGTTGTACCATTCAGGACAATCGACTAGGGTGAAAGTTGAATTTATTTGAATGGCTGGATTTTCTTAATTATTAAAAAATTGTCTAATTCTAGGAATAATAACTTGACTCAAATTAATAAAATTACCTTTTCCACTAATGCATCCTCGTTGATCGCCCTCAATCTTGGACAGTTGCTTAGGGTGAGATTTTGCAGAGCTGTCAATTGTGAAAAAACTCTGGGACCGACTGACGTCAAATGAGGAAGTGATCGAAGGCTCAGCTCCTTGAGTGCTGGCATAACGGAAATAGCAATGTTGTGCTCCAACTGCCTGAAGGGATTGTCATCGAGGGAAAGATACTCGAGAGCTTTGCAATCTTCCAAAGCGCTTGGCGGACCTTCTAGTTTGTTGCCGTCCAAACGAAGTCTTTTCAAGTGGCTGCGAGTACAAAAGTAATTTTTCCACATTTCATAATTTTCAAACATTGAACATTTGACGAATGAAAACATTTCGTAAAGAACAATCTATTTTCGAAATATCTGAAAAATTTCTGCCCAAAGTTCTTACTCTATTGTTTTATTTCAAACGATTTCTAGCTTAATTTTATTACCTCGGAGCATGAAAGATGTGATCAGGTATCGTCGTCAATTCGCAATAACTCAGGTCAAGATCTTCGAGATAAAGAAGCTGGCTTATGGCGTTTATCGTGCTCTGATCGATAGTCGTCAGAGGATTTCCACTCAATACGAGAACTCTAAGATCGGGAACATGCGCGAAGACATCCTGTTTCAGCGTGTGAAGAGCATTGTTTCCCAGATTAAGGACTCTTAATTGTGCCAAAGGCTCGTACTCTTCCACGGCGAATTTACCCTACAAATTTTCAAGATCATGAAAAGATCTCGTGACGATCTTTATTTGCAATTTGAACTTCAATTTTGCTGTATAAAACACGATTTCTTAAATTTTGACAAGTATCGTTAAGATAATTCACCTCGAATACTTCAAGATTCAGCAATTCCGAGGTGAGCTGGTTGTGACTCAGATCGAGCTCGGTCAGATTTCTAATCTCTCGAAAAGCCTTATCGTCGATCTTTGTTATTCTGTTGCCACGGAGGATTAGCCGATTGATCGTTACGTTTGGGAATGGCTTCAGATGTACGAGGAAATTTCCCTCGAATATGACCTCCTCCAGAGGTCCCGTTGGCCATTGTGCGTCATGGAAGTGATGTTCCAGACCTCGTTTCGTACAATTCACAATGGCATCTATATTTTTAAATCAAAGCATAAATCACTCGATTAAGCGTACAGCCTAAAAAACGAAAATTCTAGAAGCGCCAGAATTGTATTAAACACTAAAGTTACATATCCATTCTCTAGAAAAAGAAAATTGCCCCGGCCCATTTCACTGCAGGTAAGAAATTAATGAAGAACTCAACGTATCGGATACTTCGCAACTCGTATTGAACTTAATTAAGTTTATTATTTACCGGTACAAGCGCAAATGTCGCACAATTTGGGAGCCGGAGTCGTAGGAATCGCTTTTTCCGTTTGATTAATCGAATCAGTTGTCGATGGGTTGGTTGTCACATCGATCCCTTTCACACCACAGAACGAGCTTCTTACGAGAAGAAGAATCGCGATCGAGACAAGAGGGCGCGGTGCCATGTTTGGACTGCCTTGTGAAAACGCGACTCGACTCACGAAAGGCCGAGGGAAATAGTCTCAGTATCAGATACCCCGATAAGGTGCCTGTAGCGATGATAAGATACGAGAAATATACAACGAAGCGTTAGTCATCGAACGTTTCCGTCTGTTCTAAACTGTTGCGGGTGTTGGCAGACGAACGTTACCAATACATTACAGATGTTTTTTTTGTTTCACAATTGTTTTAAATACCTATAAGCGATCTGTGCCATATGTGGGATCGAGAAGAAAAAATGTACGCGCATTTGCATGTACGCGTGAGAAGGAAAGAGGTGGAAAAGAAGCGAGAAACGCATTCTTATATATTTTATAGACCCACGGACTTTTTGCCGGTTCCATTGTACCAGAAACCGATGACTTTACTTTTCTATGTATAGATTTTTATCGAGTTAGGTAGGTTTGCACAATATTGATTCATATCTCTATCGACGACAGAGCTATGATTCATGCGAATGCGTTTTGCTATCCTGGGATAGCCTGGGTTTAAATTTTTTAATTAAACACTTTAGGTTGTTATGAAATCAGGTAGGGCAGACTTAAATTTGTATAAAAACCTTAAAATTATTTTCATCTATTGAATTCGAAAGATCTTCTTTAATAGATCTTTTGTTTTGATAACATGTTTTTTTTTCACGTTTTTGTTTCGTACATTCCCAGTTTTCTTTGTAAATACGATAGTACTGAAACATAAAAATTGCAATTATTACAAATTATATGCATTGGAGTTAGAAAATCAGCATGCACTGGTTTTGCCAGTTGATAGGTACACTTTTACATTCTTTAATTCAATATTTTAGGTCGTTATAAAATAAGATAGGACTGACTTCAATTTTTAATTATTTACATCTATTTAATTTGAAAGACCTTCTACACATCTTTTTTTTTTGATAAAATTGTTTTTTTTTTTTTTATATTTCGATTTGATACATTCCCAGTTTTCTTTGTAAATGCGATAGTACGAAAACATAAAAATTGAAAATATGACAAATATATGCATTGGCGTTGGAAAGTCAGCATATACTGTTTTGAAGATTTAAAGTGCAACGTTCCACGGTATTTAATGATGCAGATTAGCCGAGCGATAAGCTCGCGTTAGCTTATATCTATAGTATTATATCGAACGATTATTATCTCGACTGAAATAGGTCATAAAACATTACGAATATCCACAGCAGAGAGAAATAATCGCAATAAAGCTTAAATGTAATTCAAATATTCCCGCCACTAGCGCCGTCCGTGATCGATCGGTAAATGGTCACGCCGCGCAATCGTGCAGCTGGCGCCATCTCGAGTCTCGCAAGAGACAAAATAATGCCCGCTTCGGCGAAAAGTATTGAATCGATGACGTCACAAAAGACGAGACAGTGGTAGGAGGTGGACGGACGAGTAGTAGTGGACGGATCGCGGCGGGTTGAAAAATGTCCAATTACATTAATTTATCGTCGGCGTAAATAGTGGTGACTCGTACGTGCTCCGTGCCAGTTGTACTCGGTTGTTTTGCCGTACGTTTGCCGTACGACGTTCGCTTTTTTCATCGTTATCGCAGCACGTGGAGAGCGGGAATATATAATAATCTTGTGAGGACAGTGAGAGACAGTGTTGAGAGTGAATGCAAGAAGAGAAAGAAAGAGAGAGAGAGAGAGAGAAAAAGCGAACCGTGAAAAGGTTCTATTCGTGAACGAGACGTGAAGATTTCGAGACAGAGGCCAGCCGGAGTTGGGTTTTAATCTGGCAACAAACCGAGAAAAAAAAACAAGACGAAAGGAACATAACGAAGTTCAAAGGTCGTACGAGGATTGACGGATAGGATAGCGGGTAAGAAATGCGGGATCATGAATATTTTCCCGATGATACGATAGTTAAGTACTTCATCAAGTTTGCTAAGCTGTTTTTGGAACGCCGTAATGTGTTTTGCGGCAGGGTTCAACATTCGAGTCGTAGATTTGGAGGTTAGGTTGGCAGTTTGCTCGTGCGCCAGTACGTGCGAAAAGTCGCTACTTTGAGCGCAACACCCGTATAAAACCCTCGGTGGTTCCTGCCGCCTATGCTTTTACCCCGCGCGAGCGTCGAGTGAACGCCCATTTCTCGCGGGTGTATACACCGAGCTGTGTGCTCGCTTGACAGAATTACGGATTGATGCGATCGATATTGTCGGTTTCCTTATACGTAGCTGGTCCAACGAAAAAGAGTGGGATACAGAACAACGATATACGCAAAGAATGCGGTTATGTACGAAGATTAGAGCATGAGCCAAATAGCTTACATCGTCGTTTCTCGCGCGTAGTACAACCCGCACTCTATGTACAATGCGCCCAACACCTGCGGGTTTCTTTTATATTGCTGGAACGTCAAACCCTCCAAACCCAATTCGTCATTAACCTTTTTATTCTTTCCCAACGCCTAAATAGATTTTTCTCTAGTTCCTTTTTTTTAGTAAATTTTAATGGACAAACTCAGACTTATTTTTTCACAAAATTTAATTTCTTTATAAAAACATTTCTTTATAAACGTATGTGTAATCACATTGGTTCGAAAAATTCTCGACGTTTCTCACAATATTTTAGGTTCTATGCGAATGGACAAATTAAAAAAAAATGATTAGAATGATAAAATTGATAAAATGCACTATTGCACAATTATAATTTTTTATTCTACTTAGAATGAATATAAAATCTTTTACGTACAATCTTAGATTATGTCTAACTCTACCATCGAAGCAAACTTTTTATTCTTATCGAAAACTAATCACAGTCTTTGCTGGTCGACCTTTTGAGTAAACGATTTGGCCGAGCGTGTGCAAGAAGCATCGCCCAAGCCGGAGGTTCACGTTGATATAGATTCAGGGACACTGGGGACGATACCTCGAGGATTCTTGCAGCCGGCAAAGCAAGGGCAACCGGATCCCAAGATTACAAGACTTTCCTGGGCCGTTGGTGAACGACCAAGTCACGAAAGGAAGAGCGAAAGAGGGATACGGCTACATTTACATGCCTCGACGTACACGCACGTGTTTCTCTACGCTGTAAAGTGTCGTCGTATACGACATACATATATATCCGTCTGTGTACAACCCTTCGTGGTCTCTCCCGGCCACACCGATAATCGAATCATCAACGGACTCGGGCGTCTGTCATCTCAACAATCTCACAGAATTTCTCTCCTCAATTATATTTTCCCTTGATCGAATCCCATACCTCTATGTATGTACATGCAACCAAATCCATCAGCTTTCCTTCATTATATTCTATCGATTCATCAAAAAGTATTAAAACCAACCACTAAACGTTCCTAGTCGTATTTACATTTTCTACAAACGCGACAATTTATAACTCAGCCACGCGGTTTTCGTATCTTATAATGACATTTTATACCTTGAGATCTTATCTGGAATGATAATTCTTTTGTCAAATGGAAACCTCGAGTATTATGAAATTCTGGGAGATATGTCTTTATTGCTGGACACGGAGAGTTACATTTTTTTTTCGTACGAATGACGCAGACGTTTTTGTTCATTAAATTATTGGAAGCCAATCCAAGTAGGCACAGCGATATATATATTGCGATCGCATCGGGCGATATAACCTGACGTTCGAATGGGTCGTAAAAAGAGAATTTATGTGCTCACACAGGTGCCTGATAGCCGGTAGTAAAGCATCGTTGGTGTGTTATACAGAGGATTTAAAATCGTTTTGTGACCCTAATGGACATCGTCCCGATTCGCATTTCACATAATCAATGCAGATGCGTATTCTATAGGTCTATTAAGGACACCCTTTGCAATTACTTTTAACGCGATGCGAAATCAAGGTCTATTTCAAATTTCTCATCCAATAAGAAAATTGATCGTTTAATCCGTCGGTACATTTTTCTTTTAGGTTAAAAATCATAAAAATTATTCCATCTTACTGAATTCTTAATCAATCTTTTGGTTGATCACCGAACGGCAGTACCGACCGAGCAACCGTGATTGTGAGAACAATATATGCATTATTTCCAATCAATTTTTTTCCTAAACCATCGGAAGATCGTTAAATTCAGTACGCTAATATTTTTCTCTCGTTCGAAGGATCAATCGTCTCCATGATATTTTCATTATCGTTTTTTGTTACCGACCGAGTTTCATTAGTCTCGGACTAAAAACAAACTATATATAGTGCGCATATTGACCGAGCTATTTTCATTTTTTTACGTACTTCGATACGATATAAACACTCAAAATTTCATAATGGTTTGCGGTTCGTCAAAAATCGTAACACGTAAGTGCAATTTAACAAGTGAGACCCATAAGCCATTTCGTAACTAGGATACTGTATTTACACCGTTCAACGGCTATAGCTTCCCAGTAAATATATACATATATATATATATATATATATATATATATATATATACAGATAAATACATTTTTTGCCTCGTTGAGTCGCGGGCGCGAGAAAGGAAACTCGGTTGCAATTATTGACAAGTGGACGTGCGGCGTGAACGAGAAACCCACACAGACAGCCAAACCGACAGACACAAGCATACGCATAAACAGAGTGGACGAAAAGCATTGGAAGTCACGGCAAAAGCCGGTCCGTTGCAAAAGTGTGATGTCGAACGGTGGACAGAAGCCGAAGAGTGGTGCGAGGGCAGCCTCACTTCCCCCTCCCTCACTGCCTTTTCTCGAACGCGCGCGAGGCGGTGAAAAATTGTCGGCCATTCGCCGGGGCGTTCGGGAGCGGGCGCGAGCGACCTCTCTCTGTCCCTGTACTGTACTTCGATGCTTCTTCTGCTGCGCCACCGACATACCCATATCACCACCATAGCGTACACACAGCCAACCGTGGGCAAAATCGTTCTCTTTCTCTCTCTCTCTCTCTCTTCCCGGCTTCTATTCCCGTGTTCTTTTCTTTACTTTTTTTATTTCTCACTCGTGTATCGTGCGCTGTGGAACCGGCAAGAGCGGCGCGTCGAGAGGCAAGCTCCCCGTCGCGCGAGCGAGCGACCTCTACCTTCGTACTCGTCTCTCTCTCGCGCCAGTAGTAATGTGTACTCTGTGACAGATAGTAAACAACCATTGTTCATCGCTCTCATGGGACGCAGGGACGAGAGCATAGAGTAAGAGAGAACACGTGGCGTTGGTGGTTAAACCGCCGGGCATCGGCGCATCGCGGACTTGTAACGCAAACTGCGGAAACTCGTATCGTATTCCAACGCGTTTGAATTTTATTTCTTTTTTCTCTTTGCTTCTATACAAGTCTTATTCTTCTTTTACTTTCGCATTATCAACGTCATCCTACGACGCAATTCGTCGACCGCTTCGACACTTTTTTTTCTTTCTTTTTTTTTCTTCTCTATTCTCGTTCTCTCTCTTTTTTTTCTCTGGACGCGAGGAGAGGGTTCTCTCGGCGGACACGAACGAACAACAACCACGGGCCACTCGTCGATTCGATCGATCCAAATATTTTGCGTACACCGGAGCGACACCGATGCGACATATATTATTGTATCTACAAGTGTGATCCTATCCGTCGGAAAAAGAACGTATTGTTTTTTTTTAGTAATATGTGCCGGACCAGTAGTGCTTCGTTGTGAAGATCGGAAACGATGGATACGCGGCTATGAGACTCGTACGTTCGTGTCGAAAGAGATCGACTGATTCCTTCGGTATGAATAATAACAATTAATATTCGTTCAATTAATTTTCAAGAATTAAAAAAAAACGAGGTCGGTCGGAAATGCTTTATTCTTGAAAATGAAGATTTCTTTTTCAATGTTATATTTGTAGGGTGTTTGTAACGAATCTTTCTTCGTTACTTCATCGATATTAGGAATTATTAATTTTTAATCGTGTCATATCGTATCTCACTCGTTTGTTTGCCAAGCTGGAGTGACAACAAGGCAAGATCGATGAACGACACGAATTATACTTTTATTTCCATAGCGACACGGCATAAAAATAATGTCGTGTACATCGGGTGGTCGCACGTTTTGATCCTCTATGCGTATTATTATTATTATTCTTTTTGATTTTCTTTCATTCGAGCGTCGGATAGCCACCTAACGACACGCGCAATGCCCATTAAACTCGCGAAACGTTGTTTACTTTTTGAACACTTTCTCGCCTTAACGTTCCTCGTTTCCACATCTTTATATATATATGTATATATATGTTTCTATTGCATCCTTCGCTTTTATTGCCACTGCGAAAGTCTTACGATTTTGCAGCGTTATTCTGTACGTATGCATCGAAGTGCAGAACGTCCAGCGAACGTTTAATCGTTCGTATACTCCACCTCATCCCTATATTTACCCCATCTACCGAACATACCTCACGAGACTCGTTATCCACATATAATTTCGATTCGAATCCAGCTGTATTCTCATGGCAATTTTTATTTTCTGGATGGAGTTTGATCGCCTCATCGAATTCGGTCATTTAACTCTAACAATTGTAAATTGGAAAATGACAAAGATGCTATATTGAGTTAGTATTTTTGAATCTAGTTTAGACATATTATTTTTATTATTATTTTGATTATTAGTGGGCTTTTAGAAATCAACATTGATATGTACCAACAAAAATAATCGAATAATAATTTTATATTTTCTCTAAAATATAATTTGTTAAGTTTACGAATTGTGGAAAGTCTCCGATTGCAAAATTTAACACAGAACCATGTTATAGATTCAATTCGTACGTGCCTAGTTTTTGTTAATTCGCCCAAACCTATTTTATGTTCAATTTTGTGGAGCCTTTATTCGAGTATACCAACCATATTGAATTTTCGTCGTTTAATAAAAATAATAAATCGATAATTAGTCATTCGATTAATGTCTCATCGTTCTTATTTTTAAATTAACTTTGCAATCGAGAAGATCAGAATTATTTGAATAAACTAACAAATAATGAGACAGAATTTAACACAGTTTTGAATTTTTCATTAAAGTCATGTTTTTTAAATTTGTCGTCGTAAAATCACAGTTATTGTGATTTAGGATTAAAAATTTGTCATCACGTTTCTTATCCGTCGCTTTCCAAATCGCCAAGAGGACAAGTGATCGACTACCCCGAGGTTCGTTATACAGGCTTTGTGCGAGTCTCGGGTGGGCCGCATCCCCGTTGTTCCGGTAACAGCTGCGTTAAAATACCGCTCGTTTCCCACTCCACGAAAAATCCAAAAGCAATATTATATCCTCGCTCGCATCGCGGTATACACCGAGACGCTAGGGCGCAAGGGGTGAGTCGGTGTTGCTTTATACGTGAGGTCCCGGGCGTCGCGACGAGGCGACCGAGAGGACTTTTGCTGCGCGCGAAAAACGGCCAAGTCGCGACGTGCTTTGCCGGCCTGGTCGAGGCGTGAGAGTAAGAACCATCCAAGGTACGAAGTAGTGCGACAATGAAAATGGAAGTTCGAAACTCACTCATGCTCGAGGCGCAACGTTGCAGGCTTCGTACGAGTTCGAGAGACATTGCTGCAAAATACGTGATCCAAACGTTTGTGAAAACTATCGAGATTTTCTAACGCGTAAGGCACAGAACTAATTCTTGCCACGATTCTGCGTTGATCAACCAAGGTTTCGTCCCAATCGGTTACGTCATTCCGGAGATATTGCAAATCGCGTTTTCGAAGCGAGGATAGCAGGTGGCATAACCTCTTAAAACGCCGTGTTACACACGCTGCGTCGAAAACGATATTTGTATATTCTTCCGCGAGACGCGACCGAGCGAAAGAACATTTAGGAAGCCAATGCAGAGTATTGTGGCAAAAATAGTTAAGCCACGTTTTCTCCCGATCGATCGCATAGTGCGGAAGAATTTAGGAATCGCGATATACAACTATCTTTCTCTCACGCACGGTGATACGCAGTCGGTAACCGCGGGATCTCTTACAACCGAAAGGAAGAGGTACTATCGTAAGTTCGGATATGGAAGGAAAAACGTAACGTTGGAACATTTACGGAATCTCGATTTAACATACACGCGCAATATATTTTTCTCATTGGGAAATGGAGAAGAACCAAAGTGAAGAAAAGTTGGAAAAAATCGAAAAAATGTGAAACGTGGAATTGCTGCGGCGGAGTCGTTGCCCAAACAAACACTGCAAATGGCTCAATGGATTTTTATCTTAAATATTTGCACCCAAAAAAAGCTAGAGAAATAACTAAATCGATAAATTTGTTTCCAACAAAAGTGATCGATCAACAAAAATGATCCAACAAAGAAATATATCGGATTACAAGAACAATCGGTCTGCTAGAATTCTCACTGGTGGCTGATGTCGAATGGCATGTAAAAATTTTGGCACATGTGCAGTATTGCAAGGAAGATTCGTTATTCCCACAGCCGCATTGGCGTGCAGGTGCAGTTCGACGATGCTACGTCGTTTCACCGTCAGCGATAATATTTTTAAATGAAAGCCGAGAGGTCCACGATTTTTGCACGATGAGGAGAGTCGTACGGGTAGGAGAAAGAGAAGTAGAAGAAGAAGAAGCGGCGGCAGCAGTCAGGCGAACGCCGAGACGATAAATATCGGCTTTGTCGGAAAGATGTGCTCGGAAAGCGCCACTTGCGAGTAATGGTGCCCGCACCGCACACACCACCACCAAAACCACCAGTACCCACCACTACACACTGCGACCATCAACAGCATCGGAACCAGAAAGAGGGAGAGAGAGAATAATCCCCCACTTCGGTCTTCCTTTTTGCACCTTCTTCGGGGTCACGAGGATTCACTGTAATACCAAGAGACCCGCAAGATTTCCTTCACCCTCTCTCTTCCTCTCTTTCCATGCAATCTTTTCCACGTTCTTCACTTTTCGTAACAGCATTAGCAACATTATATTCATCGTCATAAAACACTATATTTATCTCATTACATTTATTCACATCCTCATATTTACCTACGTAATGATATAAAGTTCATGATCACTGGAATTTTTTTAAATCCAGTTTCAACGATAGTACCTTTTTTTATGCGACAATTTTCTTTTTTTTTCGGGTAAGAACTTTCTATTTTTGTATATTATTTTTAAGAAGATATGGAATATTTCATCACTTTTAGAGTTCTTTATATTTGAAAAACTTTAATAGTTTGGCTATATTGGACCGCCCTAATAGGCCGATATATTGGATCACTTTATTCTTAAGAGTCGTCGGTGTAACTAACGACGAGCTACTTGCACTTCGAAAACGAGATCCGTAAATTGTCCGGCACTCAGCAACCGATCGCCTTAAAATTTGGAGGATACATAGAGAATTATGGCATAAAGTGCTTGACAGTCTTATTTTGCCAAAATTTTGAAAAAAAATTTGCATATTCAGTTACCACCGGAAAATTTTTTCCAAAATTTTGGTAAAATAAAACAATCATCCACTTTATGCCATAGTTCTCTATGTACCCTCCAAATTTCAAGGCGATCGGTTGTTCAATACCGGACAATTTACGGATCCCGTTTTTGAAGTGCAAGTAGCTCTTCGCCAGTTACACTGACTCTTAAGAGTCAGTGCTACAGGCGACGAGCGATTCGTAATTTCTTCAGCACTGAGCGTTAAAGTTTTGAGGGTATCTAGAGAATTATATCAACAATTTTAGGAAAATACGTTTACCCACTTTTTGCTATAATTCTCTAGATACCTTCAACATTTAAACTCGATCGGTTGCTCAGTTTCAAAGATCCAACACTGCCTCTTGATCCAGCTTCATTTCGTTCGTCTATTTTTCATTTTCCCAGATAAATTACAAACGCATCCACAATCCTCGCTCGTTAATCACAGCCATAAAATTGTTTTTAGTAAAAAAAAACGCAACGAGTCAATAAAATAAATCATTTTAACTAGAGAAATCTTTTACACGACCCACTTTTACAAATATCTAAGCCCCTTGTCATTAAATACATATTCTCCAAAATCTTTGATTTTCTTCTTTTTTTTTTCAAATCAAAATTTTTTCCATCTATATCGAGAAGGACTTCTCGGTCCAACAAGGCCCAATTTTCCATGAACCTGATTCGATTCGCCGATCGCTAATATAGCACCACTGGTACATAAGTGGATAGTTCCCCTTCGTTCTACCCCACCCGCCTCCATCTGCCATTTCGATTAACCGTTCTTGATTCTCTTCGAAAAATCCTTAAGTGGTGGCGTTGAAGCGGGTGTTGGCGAACTGAGCCCTCGCGCCAGAGAAACAGAGAGAGAGAGATCGGCCAACGAATATATCCAACGCTTTTTGTACATTAAAGTAATCTACTGATATACCTGCCGCGTATATATACCTGTCGTCGTCTTCGTCGCCGTGTTTCTCGAGAACGATCATCTCTTCGGGTCTAACGATAATAACCGCGTTCCCGAGGCTTTGAAATGTTAATGAAACGCGTCTGGGGAACGATTAGGTAAATCGAGCGTCGGAGCTCTCAGCACTTTATATCTATATCTATATATACATATATATATGTGTGTGTGTATATATATATATATATATATATATATATATATAAAGGTATAAACTATGCTATACCTATACCCACATGCACCATTCAGACGCCTCTTTGTGCATAAACTCGTGTTCCGCTCCCTTTTGGTAAACGTTTTCATACTCGTAGAACGAAATTCGCGAAGAAACGCAATATCGCTCGTATACATCGACTATAATAAACGTCTATGAGGTAAAACGCGCGAAACTGGAATGAAAAACGGGTTCCTGCTGTTTTTCTTTTCCTCCAACCCACCGGCACGTTGGGAGTTCATCATGGTCTCTGTTTGTCACTCGTTTTATTAAACCCTCTTTTTACTTCTTTTATATCGAACCATTTTATTTTCCTACTGAAGAATAGAATATTTCTGCTTGAACGCAGGGATTTATTGACGTCATAATAAACGGATTATTTTTCATTCTAGTAAACGTAACGTAATAAAATAATCGACGAACGTTTCAAACGATTTTGAAACGTGTTTTGTGAAATTATTCCAACGATATACAGTACAACGGTTTTATTATCATTTTTCTTTGTTCCTACGCGTAGAGTCACGAGGTTATGCTAATTTGTAGCATATCTGCAACTGCGCTATCCATGCAAATTAATATTTCGTTAAAAAGTGGAAAAACGCATCGCTCTTTCATAGTCGGTACGCATCGAAGCGAATATGGGAACAATATTTGCTCTGTGCTTCCTAGACGTTCTTTTTTTTGTTATTTTATTTTTCTACTCAAGGCTGTCTCTGTCTGGTTGGTGTGTGTTTTTGGCTTCCGTATACTTTGTCAGCGTATACACCGCATAGCAGCGCTTTATTTATTCATATCGAATTGCGGCCTGGCGAGTCTCATCGCGGCCGTTATACCGAACCCCAGTCCCCGATCTGCTGGTATACCAGGGTTTGAAAATTCAGAGGAACGCGTGGAATTGCGTCCGACTCGAGGAGCCATAAGGGGTCGTCTCAGCGAGGCAAAAGCTACGTTGTTCGACTATATACGTACACCGGCATTGCTCTTACTTTCTCTCTTTCTCTCTTACGTTCTTTCGCTCGAGCGAGAAAGCGAAGGCCTTCTAATGATGACATTTAAATGCAGTGGCGCTTGTTCGGTGCTTCGTGGCGCGCAAGCGATATACACACCCTGACTCGCGAGAACCTCCCACACGAGTTACGGCAACCCTCGCAACAAACGAAATCCTACCTCGATCTCTCACACACACTGGATTCTCCAACTTTACCATCGTTTTCCTCTTGATTCGTCGATACGGTTTTGATTATTTCGTCTGGACGAATCGATCGTTTTAAAATTTTAAAATGAGTCTTAAGAGTCAGTGTTACGGGCGACTTCCGCTTTGAAATTTCGATCTGTACTCAAGCAAACATTGAACAAACGATCGACTCAAAAATTCGCAGATACATGGACAATTATGGTATATAGTGGCACTTGGTATTTTTTTTCCACAGATTCGAAAATAGTGTTGCAAGCCATGAGCGATTGACGACAGAATTATGGCACAAATTTTGGGAAAAAAATACCAAGTGCCACTTTTTGCCATAATGGTCTGCGTATCTGCTAATGTTTAATCCGATCGGTTGTTTAGTGCTCCTGTGTTTAGTGATCCAACTTTCGATGCGTACGTCGCATGTAACACTGACTCGTAATATGCAAGGAAGTTTGAAGATATGAACAACGTTTTATCCGTAGCCACGACACTTGGATTTTCGAGTCACTAATTTGAGATAGATCAATGGAGATCTAGAATAAAATTAAACATTTGAGAACAGCAAAATGAGAGCTGGATGAGTTTGGTTAAAACACGAGGAATCTCTCGTTCTATCATTCGTTCTAACTTCAATTTTAGATTTTCAAAAGTGACAACAATTTTATGAAAATATAAAGTTTTACCAGAAGCAGGTTCCCCAATTGTACACGGAATACATTTTTCTTTCCCGAAAGTTTAATCTTTTATGAGAAATATGGTTTACTGTATTATCGATTGTTTTATTTATAATTATACGTTTAATTTATTATGATATTAATTTGCTTTAAATTAAATGGTTAATGTTTATTGCTGGGTTTGTAAAATTTGCATTAACTTTCTTCTTGCTATTTTTCAGAGCAAGTTGGAGAAGCAACGAGCGGGGCCCGAGCGAGGAACCATCTCGTTATTCTGTAACTTAAAAACTGGGACAGGGCCCGGAGGAAGCTGACAATTACAATATAAAATCCAAACGATGGAGTCCGTGACGGAGGAATGATAGAATGCAAGAGGGCAGCACCGCCGTGGCGCTAGCGATGGTGACTCCTGGCTACGATCAGGATCCTGCGAGCGGGGTAGCCGATTACACGACGCATCAGGATCAGGCGCAATTCGAGGCTGACAAACGCGCGGTTTACAAACATCCGTTGTTTCCGCTACTGGCGTTACTCTTCGAAAGATGCGAACTCGCCACCCAGAGCTCGGACAGCTCAATGTCCGAAAGTTTCAATATGGATATACAAGCTTTCGTCCAACATCAAGAAAGAGACCGAAAGCCCTTTCTGATCAATGACCCAGAGATTGACGGCTTGGTAAGATGTCCAACCGTTCTCGAGATACAGCAATTATTATTTTCCAACTTTAACGTTCACATGTGCGTTTTTTCATTATAAAAAAATATTAATTTCTCACATAAACAAAGCTTCTTCGAGGAGGAACCAAGAGGCTAGAAAAAGAATGGCACTGCGTTTGCGAGACAGTGGTTCGAGGTTATCGTTGGCTCTTGAGCACGAGATAGTTGCAAAACGCGATTCGCAAATTCCCCGACACGGTGCAACGGATTGCGGTGACATTTAGTTCATTAACTCCTTGCCATAATTCCACACTGGCTAAGCTCAATTTAATTGGAATCCGTTCGCCCATGCCGGAGAGATTGCAAATCGCGTCTTCAAAACGGTCGTAACCGTGTATGAATTACGCTTTAAAACTCACACACACGGCCAATCAAGTTTCTTTTCATTCAGGATAAATCTCGGGAAAAAAGAAATGAAAGAGAAAACGTACGCTCGATCGATAAACGAATGAGACATGAGAAAATAATTGAACGACGAACAAAGAAGAAACGTTGTTATTTCGACAATTTTTGCAGATGATCAAGGCGATACAGGTGTTACGCATACATCTGCTCGAATTGGAGAAGGTCCAGGAATTGTGCAAGGACTTTTGCAACAGGTACATTGGCTGCCTGAAGGGAAAGATGCAGAGCGAAAATCTCTTGCGAAGCGATTACAGCCATCATGGGCACGACATGGGCCCGTCGAGTGGGAGCAATGGAAGCAGTCCACTGCAGGTTAGCTGTTTGCTCGGTTCGCGGGGCACCTCTATCTCTCTGTCTCGACCAAAGTCATCCCGAACCTTCGTAGTTATCCCTCCAGAGAGGTGTATGATAACCACCTGATTTTCAATCCGGAAGATTAAAACAAAAGTTAAAAAATACGAAACGATTAACACAAATTTCGAGAAACGAATGAATATCGATCTCTCTTCGTATATTTCTGCAATGTCTAATTTTATCTCGCTGTATTATCTCCTCGCTTTCTATCGATGACTTTAAGATAAATCGGTATACTATCGTCATATCGTAACTCGGCTGGACTAACAATTTCTTACCGACTTGTGCGAAAAAACGTAACTGGCTAACCAAACTAAACAAAACAAAAAACGTGTCGGCTTAAGCAGCCACATCGTAGGTACTTGTACACCTCTTAAAATACGATAGAATCCCACCCCTGTTCTCTGACGGCTAGATGCGACATATATTTGCCAGGTGCTGTCATCTACAGGCAATGATGTTGAGCCGGGAGCTAACGGACTCGGAGTGAGCACAGCCGACGCGCTGTCGGAGAACGGCAGCGCTAGTATGCCGATCGTTCACGATGAGGATCATCTCGATCTCGAGAGATCCTCATCAACGAGATCGTCATCCGTCAACGCTCATCGTTCCGCAAGATCGGATAGTCACGATCGGGATGATCCTCTTTCACCCTCCACGATACATGGGAGCACGCCACTTTCGCAAATCGGAGCCCATGCCTGTGTACCTGTTAACGATATGTATCTGGGCCAAGGTAGGTCCATCGAATCTCATCCAATCAACAAAATCTATATTGTATTCTATACCTTGAAAAATGTTTTCCAAACTCCTTGGTACCACCACCCACCTCTCCCTTGACACAGACTCCCAATGTTTCATTGCTCGTTCCTCTTTTGATAAAAATTGTACTCCCACATTCGATGACGAAATTGTAAAGGATAAAGATGTTTTTTTTTTATTATTATTTTTTTGTATCCAATGTTCGAGTACGATTCAATGGATTCGAGGTGATTTTAAGTAAACGGGGTTTAATTTCAGGAGTTAGGATGACAACAATTCTAGCTCAATCGCATAATAAAAACATTAATAAACGTCCTTTAGAGGAAATCGAATTCGTCGACACGTCCGAGCGATTGTATTTGGAAGAAGTTGGATACTGGGGTCTACTAGCGATGCAAGACCGCGAGAACGAATACGTCGATGTCGGGGACGCTAGTGATGAAAAGATCTCCGGTTAGATACGATTTATGAAAAACTTTGCGTCATCGACCTATCGATACTCTATCGTCGATCGATCCTTTTCCTTTTCCTCGTATTTCTCTTCGTAATTGAATTCTTGTTAACTTCGTGATTGACAATGCCAAGAGCTTACACGTAACGAGTAATTTTCGTTTAGATATTACTGTTGCAGGCTCACCTTCTCCCGCGCCGAGCGAAGACGAAGACGAGGGCTGTGGGAGCGCACCGACGACTCACAGCAGTAGCCACGGAAGCGTCAGAAAAGGAAGACAAAAACGCGGGGTTTTGCCAAAACAGGCGACCGGCATAATGCGAGCGTGGCTCTTTCACCACGTGGCCGTGAGTACTGACAAAACTTTGTTGCAGAAAAAAGTACATAAACTCTCATCGCGGTCAGGCAGAAGTAAATTTTGCAACTCCTACAAAATGTACCGGAAATTTAGACTACAGTTCCCACCAATACGTGAGAAGAATCCTTTTAAAAAAATCGTCACATTGACTAAACTCTAAATGCATGGAACAAACTAATGGCCTCGACATAATTCGTATTCATAAATAATCAAAATTTACAAACTCCTCGCGTTATTTGCAAAATCTACAAATATGAAAATTGGCGAAAATTTCGAGAAGCCATTGATTGGTGATTTATTTTCTAAATGAAAAAAATTGCAGCATCCGTATCCCACGGAGGACGAGAAGCGTCAGATCGCGAGCGAAACGAATCTGACGTTGCTGCAGGTGAACAATTGGTTCATAAACGCACGCCGCCGAATTCTACAGCCGATGCTGGACGGCGCGGGTGCCGAGGCGATACCGCGAACCGGCAAACGTCACAAGGTCGTCAAACAACCGAGCCATCAACAGCAACAACAACAGCAACAAATACAACAACAGCATCTAAATCAACATCAGTCACAGTCGCAGCAATCTGACAGCGGTGGTGGCGGTGGTGGTGTTGGCGGCGGCGGTAGTGGCTGGCAGTCCGAGGATTCGGGAAGCGACTCAGGTTCCAGCGACGGCGATGGGGGTGCCGATAAATCCAAGGATGGCAACGACAGCGACGAGGAAGATCTTCACTGACCTCCGTTAAACGCCGCACACGTGACGCCGACCTCCTCACGGTACCTTCGAACCCAGTTGCTCATTACAGTATTAAGGTATTCGAGGTTAGATATCGCTTTAATTGTCAAATACGTAATTATCCGTGCGATTATCGGCGATATGTTTTTACGGGCTCGTTGTCACGTCGTTTTTCTCACGTCGGCTCTACTCTCGGTACATACCTTACTTGTCCCGAGAACTCTCGTGCTAGATTGTTCCGATCGGTCGGGCACGGACATGCCGTCCTCGAATCATGGACGAGGCTTTCGTCAATCGTGTTCGCTCATCGTCAGGGTTTAACGAAAATAAATTGAAAGGAGAAGCATTAAAAACGTGCCTGTCGACTCGGCAAGAAGAATCCAAAGGAGAGAAAACAAAGAAACAATCCGGTGCTCCGTAAAACGTATCCCGTAACTCAAATTTACCCATGTTTCTGCTACGGCGACGAATACGTTTTCATCAGAGTTTCTACTATAAATGAAATATATATACGAAAATAAGGGGAGAGTCTTCGAAGATTTCGTGCCGGAGAATCTTTTGTTCTCGTGAACGAACTTTAACTGCGTTTTCCGTCTATTTAAGACCACGTTAATTCAAGTTTATCATCAAGACCCAAGTCAGTTGGTTTGTCGATAATATGCGTTATGCGTTTATTTTCTTCTTTTCCGTTTTCGTCTCGGTTATTATACGCGTTGAGACGAGAATCGCCTGAGTCGTACTTCCTTAATCACCATCCCCGATCAGTTAATGCTGACTGTTATCAACCGTCCTCGTTTTTTTTAATTTTCATCCCAATTTCAAACGATTCCAACGCTCCATATGAAATCGAGAAACGAATTGCCGCGACGAAAATTAAAGAGGAAGAGTAATAACAAAAACTCACAAACAAAAAAAGAACAAAACAAACACACAAACAATATTTGTGCCATCGTAGAGCGTGGTCAACTTCCACGCATAGTCCTTATTCCAGCTCTGCATCGTCGTGACGTAGCAAAGTGCTGTCCCTCCAAGATAATAATAATAATAATAATAATAATAATAATAATATAATAACTACTTAAATTAAAGTATATAACGATTATATTTTTAAACTCTAAGTGTCGTCTCTGTGCATGTACTCGAGAGCTGACGAGGCTTAAAGTACTGCTGTACATATAACGAACCGACGGTTACTAAGTAATAAAACTGAAATAATACGTTTAACGATTTTTAAAAACTAAAAAGGAACGAACGAAGGTGTACTACTGCGGTATATGCAATACATATATATATATATATATATATATATATATATATATATATATTGTATACTATAGGCCCCCTTCCTTGTAATTCAAAAATCATTAAATACGAAAAAGGAAAAATGACAAGAGGAAAGAGAAAAAAAATTACAAAACAAACACAAACACGACACACACGCACATGCCACTCTTAGGGTATAAGTAATGTATTGTGTACTACTATGTTCTACGCTGTCTGCATACGATCATTGCGCTTTCGGCGATAGTCGCTCAGGATCGATCGAATGGGGGATAAGTACCGTGGAATTATGATACATACTTAAGAATTTTTCACTCTGGAACAAAGCTAGTCTTTCGCTTCGCGATGTTTCGTTTTCGTGTCTTCTTAATTAACAAAAATGTATATCTATATATATATATATATATATATATACACATATACATATATATAAAGAACAAGAGCAACCGAACACAAATCTGATCAATTCCATTACGTTGGAATCGAGTTCCGTCCAGCCGATATGTCGATTTACGACGAAATTTTCCATGGCTATTCAATGTTATTTATTGGTAAAATTATTATTGTTGTGATGTTGGTTGCAGAGCTTCCATCCGTTGATTATCCTCGCTAATCTTCCTTTTAACTATCGTCCACAGAGTTGGTTCAGGCATCGGGCCCCCATTCGAACAAATCCCGTGAATGAGCGAAACGTTGTCATCGGTTGGAGACAGTCGGCGACAGTATAGATCCTCGTAACGGTATGACGATAATTATTTCGGTCAGTTTCTCACCCTGTTCCACGGCTAGATCTTGTAATTAGCAATGCCGTGTGCGACATATTTTTAATCCCCTTTCTAAAAAAGGGAGAGACATTGGAATCGTTAGCGAACACGAGTGTCGAATGCGATCGGGGATCTGTACTATTGCGATGTAACTAATTTCCGAAGGATAAAAAGAAAAACCGCAGAAACAAGAATTAAAAAACGAACGATTTATATTCTAAGAGGTAGGGTTTAAGGCTGAACCACGTATACGTATGTGCTGCGGCACCAGACGACTGTGATAGCTCGGTGGGCGGTGCCCAGCCTCCTAATTCATGACTTGCATACTGAATAAATATTGAGAAGTACTTGAAAGACGAATTAGAAAGATTAGAAGAGTGGCTGCGATGAATAAAAAAAAACGAATTGCCACTCAGCGACTGAGACCTTTTACTCTTATACGTGTCCATACGCACGTGGACGAACGCGCGAATCCTCCTATCTCCCGTTCTTCGTCGAAGAAACTTTTTCGTCCTTGCATTTCGCACAGAATACGTAATAATTAAAATTTAAAAAACAAAATTACAAGTCCCCGGATCAAAGAATTACGCGTGTGTACGGAGACTTCCGGTGGAGCTGTCTACGTCTAAGGGGCTCCTGAAACATAGGCGTTGACATTCTCATGAAATTTTCACATATTTTCTAGAGAAGTAGGAATGGGCCAGAAGAAAATCACTTGTCTGGCAATATAAATTCATTTATTACAAACATTGTTGTACAATTATTTTTCTCCGTGTCGAGGTCGTTATAGTGCTTTTTGTTGTAATATTGTCTTGCCTGATGAAGTATGAGGGGACACATCGTTTTGCCTGTGTTCAATTTGAGAGAACGTAGTAGCCTCGCAGTTGTTGTATTTGATGCTCGAGGACATCTCTTTATAACCGTGCGATTGACAAAAGAAATTCTTCGTTTATCCGTAGCAATTATACGTAGCATATCTGTTGGAGAACCGGTTATTTTGGGCCATTCCTGGCTTCGATGAAATATTTTCTCTCTTTTTTTTTTTTTATAAATAAGCTAAACCTATTACGTACATTAAATACATGCGATGCGTACTGAAGATGAAAAAAAAGAATAGACGCGAATGAATTGAATACTTCTCTCTCGTGTACATCTACGCCCTGTTAATTAAGTTTATTGATAATAAATGCCATCACGCTTGCAATACAACCCTCGCATAACTTTCGTACTGTTGGCCAAATTAGTGGCTGATTCATCATCTCGGAACAAGATTGTTACAGCGAAAGAATAATCTCGCTGAATCCATGATGTACGTCAGGTACAATAATGGAATGACTGGGCAGATCGCAAATGGAAAGTATTACTACCACCGATAATTTCCAGCAATCGAAGAAATAAAAGAAGAACGCTGTTATTGTGGCGACAAAAAGGCTTCCTCTTCATTGCTAAACCTTAACTTTTTTTATATATTAAAAATTATGTGTTTAACGTGCTATATTAATGTGCTCATTCGCCTTTTCACGAAGGCTGTGTTTGTGACAAAATTTGAAGAATTTAACGTCATGAAAGAAGCTCAAAATGAGAGGATTAATCGAAGGGGTAAAATACAAGATGGGACATTTAAAAACAGGCTAGTTGCGGCCATACAACCGATAATATCAGGAAAAGTTTCAATTAAAACCTGTACGATGTGAAAGAGACCAACATATGAGATCATTATTAATTGTTGGTGGTCGCCTAAAAAAATAGTTACCTTATAGCGATCTTTCACTTATTGCGATCTCTCTCTATATATCGTACAGCTTTAATTGAAACATTGTTTGTATCGCCCATACTTTGCGCATCCAAGTCTGTAATATTTAAAATGCTCATCCTTGTACATATGCGAATAAACAACATAGCGAGGAAAGCATTAACATCAAGGATATCAAGTATCGTCCATTTTACTTCAAATGCAATAACCTTTCCCGTGAGGCCATTTGCTCTCGATACAATGATTTTTTTTCGAATTTTTACGCTGTGACGAACGAGACTCGCGAACCCGTTCCGTTTAGAAAAAAAAATACAATCCGGGTTCTGCGAGCTGCGATCACAAACACTTCTCTCCACTCGTATGAATTAATACCATTTAAATATTACGTTAATTAATAATTACGTTCATCATAAATTAATTACCCATTACACGCGCGCGCACACACATATATACATATGTGTGGGTGGGCGTGGGTGTGTGTGTGTGTAATGTCTGTACATATCGGGTCAAATGCCATTTGGGCTCTTAAACGGTGCAATCTCAATACGCATCAAAATTTTCATGATTTTGGAAACTACGATTAGCACAAGAGACCAAAATTAAACGTCGAATCCTGCTGATCGGGGCTATTTACGGTTCACCAATTGGGCGACAAGACTCGAAGAGATCAAAGCTACACAAATAGCGCGATAACGCTAAACTTCGGTCGCCCGACTTTGTTCGCCTCGCTCCCTACGTCACGCAAACGAAATCGTATATTTCGCTACGTTGTACTCGTTTTTAACAACCAAGTAGAATGAACACGAATATAAGAGAGGAAAATAATTTTTTTAAATAATAATAATCACGAAAAGATTGTCCGAGGGCGCACCACACATAATACATCACTCAGAGGCTAGTCACTGGAACGTCTCGATCTTCCGTATGATCCAACCTGGTCATCGATATGTGGTCCGCGGCGTGTCCCTAGCAATCTGCGCCCCTCCTGCAATTCAATTAATCTAAATGTTAATACTCCACGCGTTTCAATCGACAAAAACTGTGTCGCCAATTACGATGAGCAGAGGTCGGAGAAGTCTCACCTGTTCCCGAACAGCAAATCGGCACGAGAATTGATGAACCAAACAACCAGGAACGATAAACTGGCTATAACGCTTCCTAGAATAATGGACAGGCGTTCGGTTCCCGCCGACGGTTTTAGGAACATTCTAACACTCAGAACAGACCACACGGATTCCGTCCATGTAGAGAATTGTCCGGATTTCATGTTGTAATCTGCAGAAAGCAATTACCTTATTTGTATAACAAACTCAGGAGAAAATATTGTCTTTAGAAAAGCTGCAACGTTTTGGTAAGCATAATAGTAATGTTCATCGTACTGTTAATCGTGAACGCCGGACTGACTGCAGCGCTGTAATTGACTGTCGAATCGATGCACAGTCCTGTAAAATCGTATCCGCCCATCCACGAAAAACGATTCTCGTTGCACTCGGTGGCAGTCATGTTTGGTAATTGTTTACCAGTTAGGAGAACCAAAAGTTGACCCGTCAGGCTCGTGGCCGAATTTAACGCTCGTGTCACCCCAACGTACAATGATAGAACTTGATCAGCCAATTTAGTTCCCGGCGACGAAGCTGCATGGAACAGCGTACAATTGGCACTAACGAGATAACATGACAACATCTCCGAGATGGTCTCGGTAATGTTCCTGTCGATCGGAGGTGCTGTCTTGCCAGTTACGTTTTCATACAGTAGATTACCCAGTTTGAACGCCAGTCTTGACAGCGATATCACTAGCTGACTCTTGTCGTCGCTTCATACACACAAATAGAACATTTTTTAAACAATCAATCGTATACCCGTAAATAAACGTTATCTGATAAGCTTACCCATCGTATCCAACGCTCTTCGCATCATCGAGAAGACTGTGATAATATTGGTTCGTGAATTGTTCACCATGATTAGAAATAACAACTGCGGTAAGATTCGGTTTTACAGCCAAGAAACTCTGTATCGATGCTGGTGGAACACTATTTTTTAACGTAGAGTTCTCGAGCGAGAGGCTCTTCTGCAATGATTTTATCAAATCACTATCCTCGTAATTATTCGCATGTAGATAAAGTTTGTCAACACCGCCAAGTTGACCGAGCTCGATTATGGCAGTGATTTTGTCGAGTTGCAAAGTTTTACCCCCGATCGAGTTGAATGTTCCTTCCTTGAGATCGTAAGCGAGACGACTAGAGCCAATGTAGTCGAATGCCTCGCCGTTCAACAATGAAAACACGACATTGGTTTCTATAGAAAACAGAAAACCTTCAATCGTACCAAAGAGTAATTTTCATTGCCGTCTGAAAAATCATATGTATTTTCTCGTACTCACTCTCTACAGTCGCGTTTAAGATGTTCATGTAATGCGCAGTGGCTAGCAAAGTCACTAAACCAGTAATAGCGGAGTTTCCTCCAGGTGTAAGGCCATCGAACATTGAATTTGCATCAAGGCGTGCCACAACCAAAATTACCGATTCCACATCATCCGTCAATGGACCCAGAGGCCAGTGAATGTTACGATCACCAAGAGGATCACAGAATTGTGTCGGATTAAAGCTCCAAAGCCAAGTGCTTCGTCTCATGCAAGACTCTGAATCAACGGCGGCGTACATGAAGGATTTCATCTCAAGGGCACAAAGCGATCGTTCATCCTGCTTGTCCATATCATGAGCATTGTGCTTGAAGAAGCAGTCCTTTATCTCTTGGAGCTGCTGTTCGTTCTGACATTTAAGAATTATATTGATCATAAACACGATTGGATGCAAAATTATCAATCAAAATGTCTGTTTTTTAAACACCATTATAATCACTCTCTAATTCATGATGATTATAAGGTAAACATACGAAGTTTATGTATCTTGGGAAATTAGGTATAAAATATTCTACATACCAAAAATATTTGATTCATTATGGATAATAGGGATTTGAACTACATTTAACTAGTCGTATATTCTAATATCTCAGTATTCAGAGTAACCAATGGTCATATATACATAGTGGGTGCACGGCTCTATCACTGTAGTTAAGCTGTATTACATGCTGCCACAACCTTGAGCAGTGGCTGCTTAGTTGTGCACCGACTGGCATATCGGCTAATAAGTAATTCTTGTGAAAACCAATGATGCTTTGTAATATCATAAGATTTTAGATTGAACCACTGTACCTGGTACAGGTTTTTTTGCAGTTAACGTGTGTCTTAGATGAGTATGGTACAGTTTAGATAAACAATGTGCAGACACACCTTGGAAATTGGGGAAGTGAATGTAAAACCGTGGTAGAACAACGAAAAATTGAAGGAACCATAAAAACTCAAAAGATGTCTTACCTGCATATAGAAAATTGGAAATGACCAGTCCCTCATAAGAAAACTCGATCCAACCGGATTCCAGGGTTTTTCTTTGTTGCATTGTTTGAAACCAGAATACCTATTGGGACAGCTATCTTCCGGTGAATAAACCGAGGGAAGAGCCTCGCTGTTATTCTTCGCCAATAACACTCCATTTATATTTTTCATTGCTTCCAGACTATCCAGTGTTTCTTTGGTAAACATTGAAAAGGGCATGACCACTGTATAAGGGCCAGCTGTGCCTTTGTTCTTGAGCCATGTTAGATCCATTGGACCTTCCACAAAGTGAATAACACCAACACTGCCGGATCTGCTTGCTGTTAACAGAATTATTTTTTCTACTTTCACTTCAACAGGATGTAAATAAGTCGTGACCATAATCGGGTTGTACCATTTTTATGGGCATGAAAAGGCTATGGCCCATTTGACTAGTACAACTCGGTGATGCTTATGAGAATTTTGTGCACTTACACGAACAGCCGAATTGATGAGTGCCATTGTGTCTTCGAAAACAAGCGGCTACACCATCGAACGACATGTAAATCATATCCTTGATTCTTTCAGCACAGGCTAAACAAGTTAAACAATATTTACGTGGTAGATATTCCATTAACGATGAAAACGTAGTATTCGCTGTATACTTACCGCTGTTCACTACGAATAAAAATAAAAATAATCGAACGCCTATTAAACGCGTCATTTTACAATATTTGTGTATTCGTCAAATTGGCGAAGGAGATAAGTAAATCATGTATGAGAAACTCGGATCCGTAGTCGGATCTAATCCGGTATGACTGGCGAGTATAAAGTGTCATTCACACATTTAAATCTTAACTTGACCGGTCTGAACATAGTTTCGTTGACTAATACATTTTCAACTCTTGAAAGTTTAAAATATATTTTGCTGGTAACGTTTGTCGATGAAGGATTAATATATCTAAATTTTTCCAAGATAATGTATTTTTAATAACAAAGAAAATTTACTTGGACCAGAAATCTGTGTTATATCACTAGAGTTCAATGAGGGTCAAGTGACGTAATATTCTCTGGAAGGTGAACGGGCCTACCCAGAACGGCATAAGAAGTTCCGTGGTATAACTATCATACCAAGGTACTCGGTGATTCACGGTGAGGTTGTCACGTCCCAAGTGGGTAAGAGAGTGAAGCTCCGTCGATAATTCGAAATGCGCGCGAAATTTGATTTGGTTGGCGCCATTCGGCTGGACGTGAGCTCGTCGCCTAGGATTTACTTGTGCTCAATATACCAAGTCAACGATTTGGTATTAATCGTAGAGGGAGATTCCTCTTCGAAGACGTTTTACTTGATGATTATTTCCCAGACTCGTCGCTGTTGATCCGTGAGGACGAATTCGTTGGGAAAAATATTGGTAGCAACGCCAACACTTCACATTTAACAAAACAACTGTATTTTATTCGAAATTGAAATTGTACTTTGGAATTACAAATTGAGCTTAGAACGATTTTTTGAAATGACAGTGATTTCCTTAAGATCTTTTCGGGTTCGAGGTTGATTCAATTCTTCTTCTTCTTCTCGAGGAAGATTAATGATTTCACTTTGGTTCGGGCGGAGTTACAAATATTCGATGGATTTGATTCATTAAGTTTGTTAGCGAGACCCTTCGTTTTTCGTGTAGAGGGGTTTATCTCGATCACGTGGAGGTGACGTGAGATCATCGCCTCCTGAGTGATACTCATGAGAAAGGAAGTAAAGTTTCAAATTATAATTCGTGGAATGATTACAGAGTTATGTTTGTAACTGAGTTTTGGAGCGGTGAAATCGGTACGGGGCGTTCTTTGAAATGAAATATATATAAGAAAAATTATGGGTCTAGGTATTTATAAATTCGAGTGCGGTCCGCTTTACGCTTAAGAATAAATAGTGTTGTTATTAGTAAAGTTTATTATTCGCGGTTGTATATAAGAGGAATGATTATTCGTTGGAAGAGTGTTGGTGAGGATAAGTAGCGTTTCTCGTTGCGCTGCGTGGTTGTTTTTGTAAGTAGATTGGATTTCCGGGTTTTGAATGTTTGAGAAATATTTTATAAGTATTCTAGGAAATACTGGTTGTTTCTTAGGTATACTTTTATAAATGCAATGATAAAGGAAAAACTAAAGAATAAAATGATAATAAGAGAGAAAAAGATGTACATATTGTTTGAATTTCAGCGGCAGACCGCATTTGTTCAGGGATAGGTAAGGTAGTATTCTAACTTATCGATTGGAGGTAAAGGTTGCCCATGCTGGGACGTAACAAGGTATACAAATTTTAAAAAACTCTGGCACACGTAATGTCAATCCATTTTCTTTTATTTTCTGACCGCCGTTATCGGACAAACGTTATATTTTCAATAATTTTTCAACAATCATCATTCATAAAAAGTTCACGTTAATCGGCGAGTTCGCACAAGTAAACACATTATCAGTCTGGTTGTTGGATGTCTAGCATTTTGCTCTCCATGGCAAAGTATCGGAACTCCTTTTTTCCACTACTCCGAGATCGGTGATATTTGATCTCCGCGGTATTTCGTATCGAACGGGAGGGTCAAACCGTTTTTCCTCGCCTACCGAGTCTAGGCTATCGCGTTTTTATTCTTATTTCTTTCTCATCGAGAGCATTTAACTTAACCTTGAAACGATAAAAAAAGTTATAATTTGGTGCGAACAGGAGTGGTGCAAAAATGTCATGTCGGCGGCGCGGCTACAGTTGACAATTACCAGAGAGACGCTGCCTGCGTGTCGCCCACTACTGTCTCTGCGGCTTCGCTACATTCAATGATATACTGTAAATTATTGATTGTCAGACAGTAGTAATTGTAATTACGACATGGCATCCCGCAGGTGAGACATGTTTTTTCCTACTCTACGACGTCGAAAACAAGAAAAAAAAAATCCCTCCTCTCGATCACTCTGCGGCCCCCACCCATACAATTATCATAACTCAGGGACAGTTTACCTCGGATCTTCCCCTTTAGTAGACACTCGGCTTCACCGATATTCGCAGTAAATTGAATATATACACATTCGCGCGTCAATTATTCAAAACGTACGGATAAAATATTTGTGATTTCTGCTAGTGCTAGGAAATTAGCGTGCGTTCCACGGACTTTCAGATTTTTCCCAAGTTAATGAAAAACAAATATCGCTACTTGAATTGCAATAATATTTTATTTTAAATGTCTATACAATATTACCTGAGCAAGCTTTACTCGATACATGTATACTGTGCGATTTGCGAATTAATATAAACAGTGAAGATGAAAATTATGGAAAAATTTTACAATCGTGAAAGAGGACAATTATCGATGACCAATAGTAGTTAATAGTTTGAGAGGCATGATGAGTAAATACTTGAGGAATATCAACAATTATTCTACAATATTATTTCTATCCCAGATGGTTCCATCCTAACATATCAGGTATCGAAGCTGAACGTCTATTGATGGAACGTGGTTACGACAGTTCTTTTCTGGCACGTCCAAGTTCGTCTAATCCTGGTGACTTCACACTTTCAGTCAGGTGAGAAAAACATATTAGACTTACTGAAAGCTTTCTGTTAGGTATTCTCTTAATCTATCTTTTGTCTATAAAAAAAAACAGAATCGAGAGAATAAAATGTATTTTCATACAGGCGAAATGGAGAAGTCACCCATATAAAGATTCAAAATACTGGTGACTTTTATGATCTCTACGGTGGTGAAAAATTTGCAACTCTATCGGAACTTGTCCAATTTTACATGGAGAATGGTGGACAATTAAGAGAAAAAACCGGCGAGGTTATTGAGTTGAAGTATCCATTGAATTGTGCCGATCCCACGACTGAGAGGTGGTTTCATGGTCATTTATCTGCCAAGGAGGCCGAACGTTTGATGTTGGAGCGTGGAAAGAATGGCTCGTTTCTTGTTCGTGAATCGCAAAGCAAACCAGGAGATTTCGTTCTATCCGTAAGGGCGGATGATCGCGTTACTCATGTTATGATACGTTCTCAGGTAATTCAATATTCGTTTTATCGAATATCGATGGTGTACTCAGTGGTAATTGAATTGCAGATGGAAAGGTCATTAACGTTCCAGGATCTTAAGTACGATGTGGGTGGAGGAGAGAAATTCGATAGTCTCAGTGATCTGATAGAGCACTACAAGAGAAATCCGATGGTCGAGACCAGTGGAAGCGTTGTACATCTTCGGTGAGTTATTGTAATGGATGACATATGGCGAGGAGAGATAGGAAAATTTTCACGGTGATAACAAATTGAAGTAATGATTGATATTGTGAGAACGTAAATTCTTACGAATGACTCTATTCTTCTGTTTTCAGACAACCATTTAACGCGACGCGTATAAACGCCAGTGGCATCGAGAGCCGTGTGAGACAATTGCACAAGGAAAACGGTTGCTCAAATGGTTGGCTCTGTTGGAACGGAGCTGCTGCCGACAATGAGTCCGGTGCTGGCCGGGCCAAGGGAAAAGCTGGATTCTGGGAAGAATTCGAGTCGCTTCAGCAGCTTGAGTGTCGCCATTTGTTCTCTAGAAAAGAGGGCCTCAGGCCTGAAAATCGAGCAAAGAACCGTTATAAGAATATCCTCCCATGTAAGACTATCGTTTAAAAGTCTTTCTTAATATACCATTATTCAATAAGTCAACATCGATGTTTATGAAAAATTGCTAATTATCAATGGAATTCTCGTTTGCAGTCGATCACACAAGAGTACGATTGAAGGATGTGGATCCGAATGTTCCTGGCGCAGATTACATTAATGCTAATTATATCAAAGTGAGTGGGTTATTGAGGGCAACGAATATTTCCTGGTATCTAGAAGAATCGTAAAAAAAAAGAACTTTAAAAAACCTGTCGATTATGTTTTAGAACGAAGAGGGAGAAGGCACGTGTACCGGTGTCACAGCCTCTGGTGATACTTGCATATTCAACAAATGCTACATTGCCACTCAGGGTTGTCTGCCGAATACCATTCAGGACTTTTGGCACATGGTTTATCGGGAAAATACTCAGGTTATCGTAATGACCACCAAAGAGATGGAGAGAGGGAAGGTACTTAACGATCTAAACAGAATAATAAATAAAAAACTGATTTGCACGAAATGATTATATTATCTTTGGCCCGTGAAATATATGTAAACAAGCACGATTCTCTTCCTATTCTAGAATAAGTGTGCTCGCTACTGGCCAGAAGAGGGAGAAGTCAGTGAGTATGGTGGCGAGTGGAAAGTGCGCGCACTCGGGCGTACCTCGACCGCTGACTATACTTTGCGCGAATTTCTTCTTCAAGGAAACAAACCAAATTGCTCGGAACCCCGACGGATTTATCATTATCATTTTCAAGTAATATTATGAAAAAATCTAATATTTTCGTGTACTTGATATATTACTCATCGGCACAAGAAGTAGAAATTGATATCTTTACATCGTTGACAGGCTTGGCCTGATCACGGCGTACCTTCAGATCCAGGCTGCGTTCTGAACTTTCTGCATGACGTGAACGCGAGACAAGAGTCAATAGCGGCAACCGTAAGCCCAACTGGCTCGACAAATCAATCGCCAACGACCGTGGGACCGATCCTCGTTCACTGTAGCGCTGGTATCGGACGTACTGGCACTTTCATTGTGATCGACATGATTCTCGATCAAATCAAAAGACATGGTAATCTTTTTTCGTATTTATCAACTATTGAAGAAATGAAAAAAATATCGGGTTTCATTAATAGCCGTTTTTTCATACTTTCAGGTCTTGATTGTGAAATCGACATACAGCGTACGATCCAACGAGTTCGCTCTCAACGTTCCGGTATGGTACAGACGGAAGCGCAATATAAATTCGTTTATCTAGCAGTTTTACACTACATCGAGACTGTATCGCAACGACGACTTGCCGAACAGGTTCGTCGCAGTCATCGGTCACAATATCTAACTCTCTTCCTTTGTTTTTCGTGACTCATTGACAACGCGAAACCTTTCGAAAATTGTTGCAGAAATCACTTCAACTTGGTCGAGAGTACACTAACATTCGATACAAGAGTGAGAACAGCGTAGCGAGTTCAAGCGGCGTAGGAGAAACGTCGAGTGTCGCGCCAACACCCACGTCATTAACGGCACCGACCAACTTTACGCTCAGCACAGCAATCGGTGGCCTCAGGCCCAAGTAACGGATTGCCAAAAATGGATGATAAACGGGATACTAGGTTCTGGTTTCATGCAGTCTTAAACCCCCCCATGTACGTGTTCGATTAGGCCTACGAATCGTCGGACGCAAAAGTACGAGACAGCATGTGTTCTCGCAGTAACGACTATCGCTAATAAGGGGAATTTAAAAGGGGGGAATACACACACACACACACACACACACACACACACATATATATATATATATATATATATATACACACACAAACATGGTAATGGCAATAAAAAAGCCTTCTCAGTGACACGTATAGGTCGGCGACCGATTCGAGCGAATTTGTGGGGAAGTTATTACGTTAGAGGTAACAATCCTGCCCTAAAACTTGTAAATCTGTAAAATTGTCGTAGTGCCTCGTCGACTATCGGAGTTTATTGATTTTTTTTTCTTTTTTTTTTCATTCATTAAACATCCCCTTCGGCTCTATTGTTCCCTCGCCAATCAACGCGAATAACATGTCATCTTTAAAAAAAGTACTTCAATAACTTTCAAGCCCACAGTCGAAGGCTAAAAGTCGTATGCCTAGGGGAAATTTTTCTTCGTCAACGCCCAATACATTTACTATATATTGCTCGTTAAATATTAGTTGTCTGGAGTAAAACTCTGAAAACCTTGCTTTAGTCCATGAATTTTTTTTCTTTTTTTTTGTATATTAGATATGTATTAGAGTTTATCGATCCTACGGTTGATTATCGATTGTGATTGCAAAAACTGTACAAACACTATTGCCGATCTGTAGAGTCCAAGTGGGTTTTTGTACTGTAACGTTTCGTTGCTTTTTTGTTTTCTTCTTTTCTGGTTCTTTTTTTTTTGCCAAGGTGAACGATATATATGATAGAGTTATGTTGTGTGTTTGATACTCGGAGTACAACGGTGGGGCGGACGTGCATACATTCACCCTCGTCGAATTCCATATAAAAAACCGCTGTGCCGGGTATGTTGTACATCTATGTATGTCCCACCCGATAAGTTTAATGATTGTAAATTTTAACATTGCCTTTGTAGTAAAGTTGTACACGCGAAACATCATATTATAAAGTTCCGGAAAAAATCTCGAGACTTCGTGGGCGGTAAAGCAGCGTGGCTTCCGTACGTATAAACACGCGGAATTTCTCGACGATATCACGGAATCGAAGCACGTGATATGTTTTTTCATGTATACATTGGACGGAAGAAATTTATGTATTTCAATGCGCGATAAATGCAATTGTGATAATGTTTTTTAAATTAGGTTTTTATAAAGCTTTAAGTTAACGCCTGTGAAGTAATAGATTTATAGCGAAGATCTTGTTCTAGATGAACACTTCACAAGACTCGTTATGCACTGGAATTATCTATATCTGCTTTTCTTTACTTATCCATCTTTCTTTAAATAACAATTGCCTCTTTATTCCTTGAACTTCCTCTTTTGGGAATGTATGAGATATGTTACACACAGAAATGCTTATTACCTACATTAGCAGGATACATGGAATAACTGATTAAGAAGAATAACGAGCAGTCTCGACAGAATAGAGATAAAAACAAACAAAAAATCGATTGATATCTATTCCCTTTGATCTATCAGGCATAATAATTAATGATTCTTCACGATTGAAGTCGATCGCTTTTTGATCGTTCAAACACGAAAACATGTGGATTTTAAGGCAGCTATTTACTTCGGTTATACACCATGGTCTTGTAGACGTATTTCTCATTTCGACAAACATATTTATGAAAAAAAAAAGCCTGACTATATTTAGGGAGAAAAATAAAATGAACTTTTTGTGTAAATCAATATTATTTTATTATACTCGTATTCCCTGCCTCGTTATAACTAAATCGTATATGCAACGATTATGCTACGGTCTTAGTTCGTAATCGTACTGCCTCGATGACAAAATCGTTGGAAATAAGACGTGAATGTACACCAGTTCGAAATGCTCTCTATATCATAATGTGATCGTCATAATAATGGCTGATTTGATTGGAAAACAAATTCTTAAAGCCTAGTTTGGTTGTAATCTAGATCACCTTTGCGGTGTATAAGACTGAGTATCATTTAACAATCTTAACTCTATTGTGGAATCCCTTCTCAATTGGCTTTACCTCCCCAAACCTGGCCTTTCGCTTTTCTATTCTTGCCTCACGTTCAGCCTTTTCCATAATACTCGAAGCAGTTGTTCCAAATCGCTCTGAACGCTTCTTCAATACTTCATAAGAGACGTGCTGTAAAAAAAAATGATTGTTTTGACAGAAGAGATTCTTTTACTGATTCCTAGCTGTGTTATTAGAAATCATAGTTATTAAACATTTACCACTGGTGTTTTCACGGATGCTGAAGATTTGCTGTTAGGAGTATTAGCATTGAATCTTGCTGATCGAGCTTCTTTCTTAGCAGCTTCGGACAGTGGCATTCCAAATTTCTTAGCTCGCATCTCCAGTCTTTCTTTTACACCTAGTTCCGACAGCTTAATAACCTTTTTCTCTGGCTGCGTATCGTCCAAAGCTTTTGTAATTGAATCTTCATCTTTTCCCTGATCGACTTTGATTTCTTCAATTATTGGATTGCGATTTAACACTATTTTCTTACTACTTCCTGTGTTACTTTCGGTAGACAATTTCCTTTTCTCTCCAATTTCTTGAGAATCTGGCTTGCTTGACAATTCCTCGATTTCTTCGTCCTAATTACAAACAGACTTACTTAAATACACATTCACCAACAAACATTATTATTGGTGTTTACTTCGAAAAGACATGATTTATTTATCCTATCATCTGCTAAATTTTGGTTATTACAAGCAGGAAAGATACATATTTCGCTCTAAACAGGAAATATAACGAAGCCATTTCTAATAGGCAAGAAATGAAAAAATAAACCTTTTATATATAATGTTGAAAACTTACACCTAGGACCGCATCTTCATCAAGTATTTCATCATTAGTTTCGTCCAACGACAACGCTGAATCTTGTTGACAAATAATTAATGTAAAATAATTGAAAAATGTATGGTGCCTGACATTTTCCGTCTAACAATTAGACTACAAACGAAAGAAGAAAGAAGAATATACCTCCGTGAATAGCTAACTGGAGCCTCTCAACAAGTTCATTCTTATTTCCAGTTGTTGGCAAGCCTCGCTGTTTCAATTCAATCTTCAAATCGGCAACCTGGAATTATTTCCACAATCATTAGTGAATTTAAGTTATAAAAATTAAAAATTAAGAAAAGCCGTTGTGATGATAATCGATTTTGGGGTTAGAAACAGCCGGGAAACACGAGTAATCGGTTTGGTACAAAGCTGTGTGTAGAATTCAACTCACTTTCATTTTTGAAAGCTCACTAAGTCCTTTTTCATACGACGAATCAGCCATCGCGAGTATTATTTCGATGATTTGACAATTTCTCAACTATTATGCACATACGATACAGATATGTCCTAATGTAATTTTGGAATGCTATGGGTCGGTCAGGATGCAAAGAAAATTTGATAAAAAGATGAATAGAGTGTGCATAGGATAGTTTCCAAGGACGCGATCGATTCGTGTTTTTTTATCGACTTAGTCGTCTCTCACCGTACGGCGACTGTAGTGTACCCCAAAACGGATCGCGTAATCTAGAGGGCAGCGCTCTCTGCCGTTTCTTACAGGATTCTGAAAATTAGGACTGATTGGTGCTGCCGCGTGAGTCAGTGCGGTGAAAAGGGGCAGCTTTGGTCAATACACCGAAGGGTCGCCTTATCGTCATATGTTTTCCGTCGAAAAAACATCTTACTGTCAAAATCATTGTGTATCGTTACGTCGTCAAGCGCACAATCGCAATAACATTTAAAAAAAAAAACAATTGTCGTTTGTATCAGTAGATTTGGCGCATAGGTGAAGTGTCTTTTTAATTCTAAATCGTTAGATACCACCGTTTCAATTTTCCGGTGAACGTCTGACGTGGTTAAAAGTTCTACTTATCGGATACAGGTTACTTGAGAAAACATTTCTAATTGCTTTATAATTGGTCTTCGCAAACGAGTACATGCAACTTCGTTAGTTTTGTACTATGAGATATCTTCCATGAAACGAATTGTAATTTTCTGTAACTGGATACTCTGCTCAACAGATACTGTTTTTTACCAAGGTTACACCGAGAACAGTTTCATCTATAGCGCATTGTGTTTTTCTTTCAGGTGGTTTGAACATCTTATCTACAATTAATTACCAAGTTCGAGGTAAAGAGTTTTTCAGATAAATTGTGAACGACTTGGTTAAAAGATTGTCAGGCTGGAGAAATCTGGTCCAATGGTGAAAATGAACAGAAAACCAAACAGTGCCACTGCCCGGTTAAAACAGGATTATCTCCGGCTCAAAAAAGATCCTGTACCTTACGTTGTTGCTGAGCCAGTACCATCGAATATCCTCGTTTGGTAAATCTTTTTCCGATAAAATTATGTCTTTTGCTAGGAATAAACTAATTGACTTGGTAAATAATCTTCAATCTGTTAATAATTTCTTGAATATACGTTTTTGGGCATGCTCGTAACTTGTAACTTGACTACATTGTAAGCATCTCCAAAAACGTATACTAAAGGTATATTGTAAGTTTTTTTGAAAACAAAACTGAAAGTATATTACTCATTTGTACTTGTCATAGGCATTATGTCGTCAAAGGTCCCGAGAATACTCCTTATGATGGTGGTTTTTATCATGGCAAGCTGGTTTTTCCAGCGGAATTTCCATTTCAACCTCCCAGCATCTACATGACGACACCAAATGGTCGATTCAAGGTCAATACGAGACTCTGCCTTTCAATATCTGATTTTCATCCAGATACATGGAATCCGGCATGGAGCGTCTCGACAATTCTCACAGGTCTCCTAAGTTTCATGGTAATATCGTCCTTTGCCCCTGATTTTTATACTATCTGGTTCCACTTTCGTCTCAAACTTAACGTATTGTCCTTACTTTTCACTCTAGATCGAGAAGAGTCCAACGTTGGGCAGTATCAATACGACGGATTGGGAAAAGAGACAATGGGCACTACAAAGTTTGAATTTTAATCTGAGGGATAAAATGTTTTGCGAGTTATTCCCAGAAATGGTAGAGGTAAGTTCTTGTGGTAAACAAAGTACTCGACTTGAAGATTCGCGTTGTACAACGTACTAAACTGTTTACATTATGTTTGTATTTTCAATTGTTTGTACAGGAAATCAATACAGAACTGGGAAGACGAGCAGAGATGGAGAAACAAACGAGGCACCAGTCCACGACGGCCGAAGTATCGTCACTGATAAGAGATCAGTTGCAGCGCGAACAAAGTCCATTTCATAGCGCTATCACGAATCTGTGTGTGATAGTAGGCTTTGCAGCTTTTGTATACAGCGTCAAATACGTTCTCTGGAGTATCGCGATGGAATAGATCGGTCACGATGCAACGCTTCTTCCGCGTTTCTCGCACGTTTTCTCCTGATTGTTGAAAAAGAGAAAGAAGATGATAAAAAGCTGTATTCGCAGAAGCCAAAGCGTGGATATCCACGATGCCTGACATACGTTCTTATCGGGATATCGCTTCGAGCTTGTCCCAGCTTCGAGCCACCGTCGAATTCATTGTCACTGTATCACGTTGACGCTACGCACGCGATAAATATACGAGAATGAATCCGGTGGTTCGAGACTCCGATGTTTCAGCAATGAGTTGTAAATAAAGTAGCCTGGAAATCGCGAGTACGATCCGGCTCTAGTTGGTTACACGGTTTTTCCTTGAATTCAAATAGCCTTCATCACCAGCTATTGAATAAGAACGGAATATACATATATAAATATACATCTACTTACATATATATTGATATATTAGCAAAAAAGCATTTTGTAACAATAACCCGGTATTCTCCGAGATTTTAAATAATTCGATATCGAATAAGTAGAGAATTATTTGAGGGCTTCCTTGTAATCTAATCACTTCTCAAAAACATGAAAAAATTACGCAAGGGCAACGTAAACGAAACAAAAATAATGAATGAGTGGGCAATTTATTTGAATAAATACGAGCATACCGTTGTTACCTCTCCTCGTATATATACAAATATAGAACATGGAACCTAGGTGAATTTTTACCAAATATACCTATACAATACATGTTTAATTGGTCTTCGTGGCAAACCAATTTTTTTTTTTTTAATTTTATTTTCGGAACATGGATATTGTATACTCGTATCCGATCGTACGTGCGTCGAGCGATTATTTGTACATACGTCGTTGCTTTCTCACGCGCTTCAGGCAATTTGAAAAACGTTATGCTGGTAGAAACGTGCGAGACGAGAGAGATAACGATGTGTATATTCCTGGGATGCCATGGACACAAACATCGCCAAGAACGTCTACGAAATTCGCTTCACTCGGTTCACACACACTAGCTTGTATGTTCTCCTCCTCACTGTACAGGGAGGCGTATAAACTGTTAGAATTATCTGTGAATGCGGCTTCTGTCCGTGGGCGCTCTGGGAGAAGGACGCGTCCTGCGAAGACCGATCGTTTTTAGCTCGTCGAATCAGAGTAGTTTACACTGTGTATAATTTTAGCTCGTTTTTATTATTGTCGCATTTTATTTGGTATCCTGTATCGACACGATACGAGAGGAAAACTCATATTTCCACAAAGAGACTTATCTCGTCCATTTCAAGAAATTCGCTAATGTTTATAACGGAACAATAAACGCGATTTTAACGTTAAGACCCCGGTGACATTGTACTCGATCAACATATACCTCGCTTAAGGTAGTCGTATCAGTAGGGGGATTAAAATTGTATTCTCGTTTTTTCTCACATCCCAAGTGGACCGAGCGTTTAAGTTCATTAAGAAACGTTGTTGCAAATCGACTAAAAACAACATACTTAAAATTCATATTGATCCTACGTAAAATTTATTTGTTATACAATAAGCAAAATCTCATGATTTTGTTTTCCATAAGATTTCTTATAAAAACTAATCGCATCTTTTTTGATGTTATATAAAAATGTTGCAAAATTTCAACAGGCTTCATCGACCAAGTGCTCGAGATGCTCATTGTATAACGTTGCGTTATTTAATACGGGTTCCCTTATGAGAGGATTGCGAAAAATGACGATTTTCAAGAATAAATATCGTTATTTTTTAGTCGATAAATGCCCCTGAAATTTTACACATATGTGCATATGACATCAACGAACGTTTCTGCAAATTTTCAATGAAATCTAACGGAAACGTCGTAACGACAAGACTACCTTAATCGCGGTATTGTTTTATTCCAAATTCAATAACAAACTAGAATTCTAATATTTGAAAAAGTCTCATGGTCTCAGAGAGTTTCATAATCCGTAGTTTTTTTTCACAACAATTTTACGAGTTCGCCTTCCCTAATTTAACGATTTGTTGTTTAATATCGTATGATTACAGTGGTGGGACGTAAATTTTGAAATCATCCCCAAGTGTCGTTCCCATGATCTCGATGCAGCTACAGACTTTATTATTCTTTTTAATCCACCGGCATATGGCCCTTGAGCAAACTTGGAATAATTCGTGCTCTCTCCGACTGCTTCGTTTCAACTGAAAAATCATCTTGCTGGAACACGGTTTCCATAAACCCTGTAAACATCTCGCTAAAGAAGCAAACAGCAATTTATTCGACCACGAAATAACAAGGAAGTTCTCGCAAGGGTTTTTTTTCTTGTAACGACGGGCTTGGTGATGTGAATGGAGATCCAGGTCCGAGGGCCGTTTGTTTCATCGGCACGTTCGGTGCAGCGGCATGCGTTCTAAATTTTTCATCTATGGAGCACGCCCACGCGTTATAACTCATCGTGGTATAGTCACAGGCGCCAGGACACCAGCGGCTAGAGGAAGGCAGTCCGTGAATGAAGCGTCTCGGCTGAGGTCCTCGGTAAATAAGATCCACATGTAAGTTAGAGTCGTCGAGACGCAGGATGTGTTTTTCGTGGTTGGGAGGGAAGCGTTTTACGAGGACGACATCGATAACTCGCCTAACAACCGTAAATCATACGGCATACTTATTGTTATCATTTAATGATTGCCGGATCGATGCATTAGATAATCAATCGAAATAAATTTCAAGTTTGTCCAAGTAATGGATTAACCAGTTGTAAATAGACATAAATCGTATCGTTGAATTAAAATTAAATCGATAGAAACGAATGAAAGGAAATAGCAGATTGCAAATTTGTTGAAAGGTTTGAGAAAGCTCTTTTATTATTCTAGTCATGATATACAAGTCTTGCCATATTTTCTTTAGCTTCTTGAACCTCATAACTATTTCTGTACCATGTATTTACTACTTACTATATAGCCTGTTTTTATTTGTATCTGGACATACATAATATACTTTGCATACAACATTTTCAGTCTTCAGTCACATTCTTGTGTTTGCAAATTATTCAGCTTAGCTCAAGAATCTTTAATTTTCGTCCGTAGTTACATGCCAGCTTTAACATTTTTCCTTCCTTTTCTTATTTAGACTTATTATATATTCTTTTTAGACCTTTTATTTTTGCTTTTGTCATATATTTCTTTTGTTTTTTAAAAACATTTTACGTTGTACGAGGTAAAAATTTTAACAAAAACCCTGTGTAACGAGTACATTCGCGTGTTTGCAAATTATTCACAAGGCTATCCCGCCTCATAAGTAGGAACTTATGATTGCGTATCGAGAAACGAGGTAGCGCGACGCCATCTCGCGGCCGGAATTAACACTATTTCTAACTTTTATTAGACGTTCATTACATTTTCGTAATCTTACACATTGTATTAACTCTGTTCCGCCACAAAATTGGAAAAAACAATTTAATTTTTTTGTTTCATCACCGAGCAAGCAGGAAATGAATCGGATGACTCCCCAGAGCGCGTGCACGCCCTACACACCAAGAATCATTTCACAGCTTCGCCGAAAAAAATATACAAGTTCGAGGAATCATCTTACGTCCTCCAGTTTCTTGAAGCGCGATAGACGACGCCGAATGCTCATTCACCCGTGTCGTTTCAGTCACCCCTGTGCCGCGGTAGAAAAATTGAAGCGTGTGGTATATGGTACGATATAGCAGCAGGCTGGGATAATTAACAGCGTCGAGACGACTTCATTACCGGTCCCAATGAGCTGCCATGAATGACCTCGTATTTTCCATTTTCTAGACATGTATAGACTTTAGTCCAAACTTGAGTTGAATAATAATACTTTTAGAGACGGAGAAAGACATTTTATGAGCTGTGCACCTTTTGAATCACTTCCCAAACACATTTGAAAAACACACACGAGGTTCAATTTTTTTTTTTGAAACGGTTAACGAAACTTTTATTGCTTTTTGAAATTGAATATTTCTCGGACATGCATGGAGTATTTTTAAGGCGCCACAAATGTTTCAATTGCTGAACACAAGATGACATTCAAATAACGATTATGAATACATTTAAAAAAACCATTGAAAACAAAATTAAGATTAAAGCCTTGAAAACCGAAAAATTCAAGTCATTTGTCGTTTCGAACGGTACGATGGGATAAATAAATCTTTGTATGTATAAGTCAGTTCAGCTTGTGAAAAAAGTGGTCGTCAATAAAAAAAATCAAGTCGTTATCTTTCATCGTTCTTGAGTCTGTCTCGAAACAGCATTTTCCACTAATTTTCGAGGAGACTGCTGTTTCGAGACATGCGTAAATATAAGGGAGGAAATCACATTAGAAGGTTTAGAAAAAAAGATTTTTTATTACATAAATCGTTATCTCAACTATCCAAGAATATGCTGTCAAATTTTTAGAGCGAAATTTGCATTCGTTTAGTTTTTATAAGCATAAATCCAAAGAGGAAATAAATACTACTATAAGCATAAGGCCAAGCGCTCGCTGGGAAGAGACTCGAACGTACAGCAGGTAAGCTTTCTCGAAATAACTTTTTTCATATTTGCGGGAGGTCTCACTCAAAAAGTAATGCATCGATCATTATGAAAATTAAAATTACGATTTTTTATAAAATTGCTAAACATATGGACCAACTTTTGTGATGATATCATCAATTCAAAGGTGGTTTTTTGCATAACACGTGAAAAAAATGGTGAAATTCGAAGTAAATTTTTCCAACACTTTCAAAATTTTTAATTTTCATTATTTGTATATTGCGGGCTACACGACCCGCAATGGAGTCACTTTGTTATTCATGGCTGAAATTATTTTTAAAAAATTCAGAACGGTTGTTCGAAATATGAATAAAATGATGTCAAAATTTGATTGAATTTTAATTAATTCTTCCCATATAAAAAAATCAGTGAAAATAGTAGTCCTAATGGGGTTTTCCCCCTTAACCCGCGCCCTCTACCAGTCTTGCATTCTACGAATTCCAAAGTTATTTTTGTCCAAAATTATTCACGAAAGATTTTACCAACCCTGAAAAAAACACAATGCTTTCTTGGTGTTGACCTTTTCTTGGTTTCTGCATGGAATAACAAATGGAAGAAACTTTGTTACATCACCGCACAAAAATCAGTTCAAAGAGTATAAAAACGAGTAATATATAGCGAAAGTAAAGCAGAACATTCAATTATTGACCTTAGTTAGAGACCTCGGAATATATAACAGCGATGCACACTTTCACAGCACTCGCATCACTATACCAGAGAGCGGGAAGTTCGTAACTCAGTGAACTTTAATGCCGAAGAGGGACCATAAAACGATCACAGAGATCACATGAGGGGCATTTGGGCCGAGCTCGGAACAGAAGCTTGAAAATCCTATCGTGAAAGATAGAGATATATAGGAACGAAGTTAGGGGAGGGATAGGGGCATGGTGGATCGGCTTTAAATATGACGCACGTCGTGGCGAGGCCATCGCGGCACTAACGACGAACGATGCATCATCCTAGTGAAAACAGTGGAAGTGACAGAAATTGCGATGATTTAGCCGCGAGACTGACGAGCAACGGCGCTCTCGCAACCGTTTTCTACGGCGCTGGCACTATATCGCCCGGGTAGCCAGGAAAAAGGGAACAGAAAAAAAGAAGAAAGAAGAAGAAGAAGAAGAAGAAGAAGAAGAAGCGAATGGGGGAAGGAAGAAGGTACAACGGCAGATGTTAACCACCTAAAGCACAACTCCTTCCTTCCTTCCTCCCTCGTTATAACTTACAAAATCCCCTCCGTGTTATTCCTCAATAAGTTTTAATTTTTTCGTCCCAACCCTTCGTTATTATAATTCGTGTCTACAATGCTGTATATACCTTCTTCAGATCCGTTCGAGGTTTATCTCGGTCGACTGACGAGAAGAAGAAAAAAAACGTAAGTAGTGATAAACGGAAATCTAATTTGAGAGAAGATTAACAACTCTGTACATAATGAAATTGTTGGTTCCAGATGTTCGAGCAAGTCCAAGCTCGAGTCGTATTTTCTTGATTCTTCCGACGATTTCTGGTTTGGAATGAAAAAAAAATGTTTTTGGCTACGACCTCGGCTCTCTCTGCAGTGCCGTTCGTGGCGAAGGACCGTTTTACGATCGACGTATGGAAAATGGTACGCGCTCTTCAGGTTCGCCAATGGGGCAAGGCACGCCCGGTTGATTCACCGAACGAGATTTACGCGACCAGCTCGCTTTGGAGATCCAAAAATGTCCGCTGTAACGTAAGGTCGGTGTGTCTCGAGTCGGGATAATAACGAAAGGGAATGGAAGGACGAGGTGAAATGCTCCGAGACTAACTCGAGCCACGCATTCGTCCGTATTTTCATGGCAGTCGTCTCTGGTGTCGATTCCGTCGAGCTGGTATATACAACCCTCTCGATCGGGGGGCTCGACGCGTGATCTACGAGCGGCGCCATACCGACTTGGGTGATCGAGACATGCGCACGAGACTCGAAAATGGCTCTTGCTACTTAGTAGCTGGGGCGTAAACCACTAAATAACTTGGCTAGCGACGATTGAAGTCGAGTACGCACATGTACCTATACGCAAGTTTCTCAAGTTTAGAGGCTTACCTCCTTTTTGGTTTAATAACGTAGGCTGCTTCGCGCATATTTCGTTAAGAAAGATTTTCGTCTAAAAGCGAAATCGACACTTGTTGGATCAATTAACATCGGCAATGTTATTAAATTTAGCCTACAATTTATTGTTCATATTTCAGCCTAAAGATTAACGCATCGACGTCTTTCAAAATTTGTTATTGAAACATTTCTGACATCAACAACGTGTAGCGTTTCAGTTACATTTCCGTAGGAGTCACGACTGCGATCGTAAACGCGTAGTAAAAGCTGAATCGTTTAGGTACGAGAGAAGTAACACGTGAGAGATCTCGCGCGATGAGTCGAGAGTGAGATGGAACGGAGGGCGGCAAAATGCGTCGCTGGGAGACACTTCCGCGCCTGTGCAGTTCGCTGATTGTCGAGCGACTCGGCTCAGGCCTTTGCGTAGCCCATAAAATCAGAGATTTTCCCTTGGATTGGTTCGAACAGTCCGTCGTTTCACGACATTTTCCTCGAACCAATGGGGGATCCCCGAATGGGCGGAGACTTCGCGCAGCCTCTTATCGTGATAATATTTGTTCTCTCGGTCTCTCGGGTCTCTCGGATTGTATCATCTGAGAATGAACAAAGCACCGCGCTACGCGACTATCTTTCAAATTGTTTATCGATCTTCCGACGTTTTCCTCGAAAATTCACAAACGCGCGGTCTCTTCTACTCGCGTAATTTCCGCAATTATTTCATCGAGAAGATGACAAACGACAGCTTACGACTTCTCTGCCATCCATGCACTCACGCACAAGCACATTTACGAGTCTCTCGTTTCACGATCTGAAAAGATATCAAAATTGTGATGAGCAACGAGCCAAGCGTTGCGCTAAGCGGATTTCTCATATGCGTCTTTGTCCAGTCCGATTCTGCGCAGTAGCGTGTATGCTCGATGCTCATTGGTCCGTGCGCGTGGATGATCTAAGGAGCATGCGCACTGTCGTGCAAATCGTTGCGCCACGGAAGTTCGCGGCTTACAGAACGTTATAATTTCTTTTACGGAGAAACGATACAGGAAATAGCTGCGATTCGATCGATACAAAATTTCTCATTTGTATTGTCTCATAGATGCTTCATATTTCGAATTAAAAAAAGAAAATGCTGACATTTTTCTCTTTTTTGAAATGACAATCACTGTGGAAAAGATAAGAAAAGCCCAGACTCAGCTACGTTTTCCCCCCGGGATCAAAATCAGGATGGGTTTCTAAGGAGCTTAAGGAGAACTAAAGTCACACGTACTTTTATAAGTGATATTTATTCATTCTCATACTATTATATTCATCGTTATATAAAAATACTGTACAATATAGTTTATGCCTATGCGACGTACACGTATCGTATAAATCTAAAGTATTGAAGCAACGATCCAGCACGGTGGCTCATACAGAAAATGCTGCTTAACCGCGTGCAAGGTTGTCGAAGGAATGGAAAACTAATATTTGTTTAACGCAGAGCGTTATGGTTCTTACCGAGCTAAAGTGTACCGGACAGTGCGTGTTTGTGTGTGTGTGTGTATGAAAGAGAGAGAGAGAGAGAGAGAAAGAGAGAGAAAAAAAGCAGTCGTAAGCCGCAGGTCCGTGAGAAATTTGAGATATTTACAAGACGCAACCGCGAGATATACACTTCCTCTATATACTACAGAATATATATTTACATAATGAGATACTTAAAGGCAACATCTACGCTTTTATACATTTAGTCTCCTAAAAATTTCGAACATACGTAATAAATTATTGCATTATCCGGCCACGCAAACACGCGCGCACACTATTTTCCATATATTAAATCTAGTTATTCACTGTACATATCAAATTTACAAACTCATCGACGAGGCTAATTATTTTTTAAAAAATCCAAAATGCATATAGTCGCTTCGATTACGTGTTTATATGGAAGACATATGTACAAAAATAAAATGGTCTTTGGAGCATTAGCTGTATGGGCAAGGCACGATCGCGGCACTAGCCATCCAAGATCGATTATCTTACGATTAAACAATATTCTACAAGATTTAGAGACAAACAAAAAATCGTTATATATAAATCAACGTCCTATCACGATATTTTCGAATTATATTTACACATAACGCTTATCGGATTGTTGAAAATAAATATTTTGAACGAAGAGCAAAAGTTCGTTTGGAAAAGTGGTCCTCGTGATTGGAAAAATTCGACAGCGAACGTTCGCCAATTGTAAGAGAGGGTGGAGATGCCACGAGTGTGCAAGACTCTGCTTTTGTAGTATCAAGACCAAGTTGACTCAAAATTCGAACGTTCTCTCGAAAGGAGGGAGAAAAGGGGTCTCCCCTTTGAATCCAAAGTCCCCGGACGAATATGCTACCGGGCACCCAGGATTCGTATTCCTATCTCTCGACGGCGCCAAAAGTTACAACCAGTCTTCTCTAATTGAATTCAAAGAGATTTATGGTCTCGCAGAGGTCTCGTCGTCGAGAACGGACGAAACAAAAAAAGCCCTCTCGTTTCTCGGATTCGTTCTCGCTACTAGCTTTTTTTCTTCTCCTTATTTTTTTACGACGATCTCGGTCTCCCCCGAGTTGCTGCGTTAACACAGGGAGACGAGAGGGTATCTCCGGTAATTATTCGAATATTTGACCAACAGTTTTATCCTCGAGTCTCCTATCGAGCCTCGAGTGGCCGATATTTTTTTCTTTCTTTTTTTTTATTTCAAGTAAACCAGGAGCTTCAAAATCGAATGACAAATGTCGAAAGAAGGGTCAGAGTGTTCCTGCATTCGCTGGTACAATTTGGCGGCCGTCGAAGACCCGCGGGTTTCTTTTGCGGTCACATCCGGTTCACGAAGTTTCTTCTCACAACTTTTTTGTTCTTCTTCTTCTTCTCTTTCTCTCTCTCTCTCTCTCTCTCTCTCTCTTTCATCGCCCCCTGTTCCAATAAAGATTCACCGCAGTTAATATAAAGAAAGAGAAGCCGCGGCATTAAAACTCTGCATGCGGCTTCGTCAAGCGAGGCAAATCCGACTAGAAGTTTGCTTTGGCTGCTTTAAAATAACTAACTAAAGTTCTCTCTCTTTCTTTTTACATCACTCTTTCCTCTCTTTCTCTCTCTCTCTCATTCTCTCTTCTATCTGATGTGCTTGTTCTCGAGCTTTCTCGTTTGGCCGATCTCAGAGCGGGGTACAAAATATTCACACGGTCTTGTGGAAACGCGACGGTTTCGCCCTGACAGACCCTGACACATATATATACACCACGTCCTTATATATATATATAAGGAAAGGCCTATAATACTCGAACGTGTATATATACCGACTTTGCCACGAAAAAGCTCCCGAGCAAAGGGGGGAGGGAACCAAAAAATAATATTTTGCTCGTCGAGGCCCTCGAGTGAACGAAACGACGAATTCTGACCGCGGCAGGCGCCAAAACGCTCGTATACATTTTTCACCCCAAATTTTATCGTGCTTTTGTTAAAAAGTGATCGATGGATGTTACGAACGATCAATGAAAAAAAAGTCAAACAAGGGGTAAAGATTTGTTTCAACGTTCAAGATTGGACAATTTTGAGTAAAAGACTTTTTTTGAGGGATATTTTTTAAATTGCATGGAATAGAAAATCGTAGGATCGTTTCATTGTCCAAAGAAAACTACACTTCGAGTATCTTTAAGGCCTTTCTTACATTCTTTCTCTCTTTGTCCTTTCCCTTCTCGCTAGATTCGTGTCTCGCCTCACGACAGACAAGAAAGCCCTGGCCAACTGGGAAATCCAGCAATAATCGTCTAGTAATTTTATAAACGGTTCATTGTTGAACTCGCTCCCGGATTTGACCAAACCCGTAGGGAATTCCCAGAGGTGGGCGTCACCCTTGTATCGGCTCGATGCTGGTAAAATATCAGTTCTTGTGTCAGGACCTTTCACAAGTGCGAGAATAAACCTCGCTCGAATTCTCTAAAAGACACTCGACGAATTTGCAGGAAAAAACAAAATGGCGAATAGTCATCGCTATAATTTCTTCTCATCCGAGGCATTTCGTTACTTTCGTACCAGCGAAAATAGGAAATTGTCTCGCCCTGACGATCCTCGTAACGATGAAAAGTCCTCGAAACCGATGGTCCACGGACGAAGAAGTTTTCCTCGTTTTTCATACGCGCCAAATTTCTTCGATCCCATTCCTCGGTCGATATAATCGAACGAATCATTCGCTCGAAAGGTTTTTAGAGATTCGAGTTCCAATCACCCTCCATTCTCCAGACGCTGAACGCGTAGGACAATTTCTCATGGGCCATGTAACTGCAGGACGAGGAACTTATTTCCCGCGCAGCGAGTACGGCACCTCTTCTCTCGCCTATTGATCAACAAAAACAGAAACAAAACGACGATATAGAACAAAAATCGTTATCAGCACAAAATGAACGACTCAAAATATCATTAAAAAAACAAAACATGAAAAATTATTCCTAAATTTCTCCAACCAACGGCAGATTGTTGACATAAACTCGTCCGAAATTGTTCGAAAGGGGTGAAAAGGGGGGGGGGGACATAATATAGAGAAATCCCTACTCGCGAGGCACGATGCTCTATTTCCATCGTCGTCTCAAAATCGTGATAACTCTTTGCGTGGAGACGTTATAACGCGTACACGACCCAATCGTAAACGTCTTCGGGTACTTAGCGTCTCGATATCGTTAGTCACGCGAACTTACGACAGATGGCGAAGCGAGGTTCGGGGTGGAAGGCAAGAGGATCTCTGGATGTTCTTGGATGAGATTTTCTGGCGCCTCTCGCGGATCTTGTATCACGTCAAACGAACTCTGAGATATTGTCGCGAGCATGATTTAATACGAAAGTGTTGTAGTACGCGCCTCTTCATACTTGTCCCGTTGGCTTTTCTACAGTGGCCGGTATCGTTCCCTCGCACCAAACATACGCGGCTCCCACCAATTTACTTTCCCGCGAATTTAAATCTTCCGCGTGAAGGAACCCCTGTTATTTCTTCGTTGCAAGAATAGAGAGACGAGTCTCGATTAACTTCGGCCCCGTTGCAACGCCCGAATACTCTTTAATCACGACCAGTTGACTAATTGACCAAATATTTCGTACTCGCGGATAGAAACGTATATATGCCTTTATATATATATATATATGTATACGTGCGTATGTGCGTATAGATATTTATATGACTTGAAATGATTTCGAGCTGGCGGAGTGATATTTGAGATATTTCTTCGGAGTTTGAGGTACGAAAAGCTTTACAGCTTTGTATCGCACTCTGAGCATGCGTATGCGGATTATGTATGTGTGTATATGCGTATAGTAAATTACAAAGACGAGCAACAGAAGCTACGAGCCGGGGGTCTGTTTTAATTACACTGCCGTTGTATAGAGTAAACAGTGAGATAGGGAACGGGGGGGGGGAGAGAAGCTACTGCGAACGAGAAGTCGTGTAAACAGGCAAGCACATAGATCTCTTTCTCTCTCTCTCTCTCCATCTCGGTTTCTCTCTTGCGAGGGACGAGATCTTCGAGATGAGGGTCCAAGAATGGAGGGAGAGAGAACTTTTTGTATATAGCGAGAGATGCACATAACGATGTGACGAGAGAACCTCGTTCGATTTCTTCAAGAAGGTCCCTTTTTTTCTTTTTTTTTTCTTCTTGAGAGGTCGCGAAGGGGACCTCCGGGGAGCGAGTCGTTTACACATTTATTGGAGGAGAGATATTATTAACATTTTATATATTTTTTTAAAATTTTTGTTCATTCGACTTTTTTGCATGTTTGTATGAATTTTTTTATAAATAAAGGTTTGAAATAATTTGAAACAAATGGACAGTATTGGATTTTTGTAAATGGTAAGATTCTAAGCGTTTAATATTTAAGAAGACAATGCGAATGTTTTTTACGATTTACGTTTGGTAAGTTATAAATTAAATAGTTAAAAACTGAAAAATAAATTTCTGAATTCTGTGAGACTCGTATCTTTGAAAATGTATAAATTTACGAAGATGGAACAACGCAAGAAGATTTTTAGAAATTGGAACATCCGAGGTGACGAGGATTGTAAAGGAATTACAAAGTCTTTATTAACAAATATAATACAAAGACTTATAAATTTACGAATAACTCTTCGGGCACAAAGTCTGAATCACGTAAAATCAAGCGCATAGCGAAGTATGAAAACAATGCTAATAAATCTTTTGCATGCAATAAAATTAAAGATTAAAATAATGTTATCGATAAATACAACTTACCACTTTCCTCGGTTCCATCGCTGTTCTCGACATTGCAGTGTAGCACTTCGTACAAAAAATCGATGTACCTCGTGGCCAATTTTAGAGTCTGTATCTTGCTGAGTTTATCGCTAGGTAGAGTAGGAATGATTTTTCTCAACGATGCGAAAGCTTCGTTGAGACTTTGAGTTCTCTGTCGTTCTCTGACATTAGCCATGACTCTTTGATTTTGAATCTCTTCGTAAGTAGCACCGCTCTTTCGCCTCATTTTGATTTTTGAACCGGAAGAGCTAGCGTTGCTCTCGCCCTCGGAGTCGTTATTCTCGTTACAGCTAGAGGATGACTTCCGCTTTCTTTTACCGCTATTACTGCTACCGCTGCTGGTGCTACTTCCGCTGCTGATACTGCAGGTCCTCGTGTCATTAACAGCGGTGAGTTCATTGTCAAAAGTTTTCGTCACCGTCTCCGTCCCCATTCCAAGATTCATGACGATCCTCTTAGGGCTTTCGTAATCCTCGGCCAAAGTCGTCGCTTTCTCGTTGTAATCGATTTCCTGTTTATACTCGATGACCTGATCGGTTCCCGGGGTGTGATAATTCGACACGCGAGAATTCGTAATATCCTCCCCTGGCGAAGGGTACATTTGAGGCGAGGGTGTCAGATAAAGACTCTGCTCGTGATCGCGACTGTGACTATGATCGGACAAGAAACTGGGTGAATTGTCGTTCAATCTTCTGTCGTAATCGACATTTTGGATTTCCCGATCGTACAACATTTTTTCCTGTTGGTCCAATTCTTGTTGGGCTTGCTGCAAGTATCTCTTGTCTTCGACAGGATCGTAAACGAGATAGGTCGAGGGTGGTTGATACATTTGATGATGATGATGATGATGAAGATGATGATGGTGAGGATTATCGTGATGCGGATGAGGATGAAAGCTCGGGAGTCGGTGCTCCGTCGGACTGCTCAAATCCATCAGGTGCGTCGGTGGGGAGTAGCGCTCGTAGTGGTCCGGCGAGTTACTAGCGGAGCTACCGGCACTGTGGGGAATCCCCGAACTGTCCCCCAGCAGATATATGCCCTGCACGCGCTGGGCCTGAAGGCCCACCGGTTGCTGTGCCTGCATCATAGGATACGGCCGATTGTTCTTCGCGTTTTATTTATTTATACTTAAACTTATCTTTTTCAACGTTTATCGAGAATTATACTTAGGAAACCATTCGCTGACACTCGCGTTCTTCTCTTTCACGACGATTTTAACTCTGATTCTATAATTCTCGTCGAATTTTTATCACTGAGAACACTTTTATCGTGGAACACTGTTTGAGAACGAAACGTATTTTAGGATTTAACGACTGTTTCGCACTACCGTCTCGACAAAAGTGACGAAGACAACGTAAAAATGAAGAAATAACGCAAATTTTGCTCCCGTGTTACTCGCACGAGTGATACGAGTCGTCTGTGATCGTGTTTGCTCGGCGGGTCTTTTGGTACGTCGGACGACACCGCCTGAAGACACCGCCTCCACTTTTTCCCCTCTTCTTGCGCCACTCCTTCGGACGGTCTTTTGGCCCCACCCCGGAATTTTCTTTCAAACCATGCTCTGTCAGTCTCGTCATCCCCCTTCCCCCACGTGAGTCTTAGGAGGTATCACTGAGAGGGACCGTACTGTAGCTACGGTCAAAGAAGGAGAGAGAGAGAGAGAGCGGGAGCGATGAAGAGAAAGTGGGAGCGAAAGAGACGAAAAATTTCTTCGCCACTGTTCGTCCCCCACGATATTCCTCGACTTTTGGACCGCAACGACGCCTTTGAAAATCTTCGCATGGAGGGAGCGTAAAGACACGAGACAAAATGCGCGTCTTCGTCTCTCCGCAGAATTTGCAGATTCGCTATAGGGCGAGGAACGATAGCGAATGAGCTGAGGAGAGGGATGACGGGAGGGAGAGGAAGAGAACGAACCCATCTTGAATATTTATATCGTTGGAAGTGAGAAGATGGAATGAGACTACGGAGATCGCAAGAGGCGCATTTCTCCCGCGTATTTTTTTGAATTTACGCGCCATTCGGTATTCGCGCAGGCGTGATCCAGTTATAGTGATCATGTGACTCCAGCTGCTCACAGTCGATTAAATATTTCTAAAAATGTATATTTCTTTATATATTTCGAATATTAAAGCCTTATTTGGCTCAAAAAGAATCGCTTTTGATATCGAATTGCAATTTATTTCAATATTCCTTCTGAGACTTTATCACCAACAAAGAAAATACAAAATTAAAATTAACTGTTTATCAACTATGTTGTTTTTTAAGAAAATCTCTTAATTTCTAATTTACGAATATTAATGTAAATATTTGAATCTGAACTCACGCGGAGTACATGATTTTAAAAACTCTTTGAACGAATGAGAAGAGAAGCGAAATCTCTGAAAAGAATTTCAAGGTTTGCGGACCAAGGGGCCAACTATCACCAATGAGTTTTGCCGTCCTGGAAATACCAAAAATAGGAGATCGCGCGAGCGTACTTCGAGAGTTTTTTTTGTTCTCAGCTTCAAATAGATTTCAACTCCGCCGTCTTACAATTTCCATTCTTTGATTTAAAAAAATATGGAAGAATATTTTCAAGAACTCTTTACAAACGTTGTTAATTCTTTAGAGCTTTTGTTTTCATTTCAATGAGCGTAAAGGACATTTTTCTCTTCGTTTCAAAAGCTCCGGATTTTGTCACGAGGATGAAGAAAAAATTACGAAAACTGTTTTCGTTCGTCGCGAGTGGAACTGCAGCGACTGATCGATGGCGTTTCGCTGTGGGATCTACAAAAATCGTCTATGTTGTGACTGCGGCACTCTTTCACCCTGACAACCACATAAATATCACGACTTTTTCTTGATTTCCCGAAATTTCGAAAATGTATAACGTCTAGCTGAATTTTTTTTATCTGCATTACAAATTTTTTTTTTATTTCTTAAGAAATCATTGTGACGTTTATGCAAACGAGTCGCGGGAGATCGTTCGTCATGCGGTGATCGGTATATTATAGCTGGAAAAATACGCGCCTCGGGAAAATAGAGACGTACTCCAACTTCATTACGTTTCCTTTGATCATCGCCGTTGGAGAATAATTATCCAGGCGAGGTCGTCGGCGAAGTAAAAGCGCAAGCGAGTACCTATATAGCATTTACCACATCGAACTTGTGATATTGGATCATGGCCAGAAGTTTGTCGTCGTTTTACAGTGAAAAATTTCGGGCTGATATGATATAGAGAAAACCGAGAAAGGAATGCACGAATAAAGGAAACGTCATATTCACCGAGCGTCTTAAAAAATAATATTTATATTCTTGGAATATTTTGTAACGTTGTTCTAACTGGAACGAGATCGACTTGGTGCAAAAATTATATTTCAATCTATCGAAGGAGAGAAAAATAAAAATATCAATCGAGTATAGGCAAAATTTATAATTAATCGATCGCTTAATCGATTTCATAAATTTGGGGAATTTTTTTAAATTTTCGATAATGAAAAAAGCCCTGAGTATATAGTTCATAACTGCAATTTTTTATATTAGGTACATTTATGATTTTTGTAAAATTATAATTTATTTTGGATTAATTAAATAATAAAATTAATTAATTCAGAAACGATTCTACTTTCCATGACGGACTGGACCGTGTGGAGTAGGACGAGATATTATTCATAATATTAAAATTCTTTATCTGAAAAAGAATATTAGAAAAATTAATTAAAAAATCTACAAAGTTCATAATTAATTACTCAATTAATTGATCGATCAATTTAACGAAGTTCTTTTTCTCATTTAATATTTACCAAAGTAAGAATTTCTTTTGTACATTTTAAATATATTAATTATTGCAGAATAATTTTATTTCCTGAGTTCTTAGAGTTGATAAAAGATTGTCAACAATTTATTGTACGACGAGTCATCAGGCACGACGACGCCATAATACACATGAGCCATTACGCATAATCTCACCCAGAATCGTGCAATAAGTACGCAAGATGTACGCACATTGCGCATACATAAGTTCTATGCGAGGATACATTTGCCAGAGCGACGAGCGATTGCACGAGAGTGCATATCACGCATAATTAAATCCGCGTTAATATCGTGAAACGGTGCGTGCCCTATAGAGGCGCGAGCATGTGTTACGTATGTGCCTCTTTCTCTCACTCTCTCTCTCTCACTCTCTCCTTCTCTCATTCGAGTTATCTCATAGTCTCGGTGAAGTGACGCTCGTATGTACCATTAGAGACGAAAACGAAGAACGAGCGAAAGTGGCAAGACCACCGACGCAAGTGAGATATTAATTAAACGAAGATTGCAGAAAATGATAATTGCATTTGTGGTAAACGAGAGATAAAAGTAAAATACCGAATACATTCTCGCACATACGATTGTAGATACGCGAATTATTTTGAAATAGATTTTTCTCAAATAAAATAAAATTTAATCGGAACAGAAAAATGATTTTGTTAAAATTAGATGAATATCATTCAAATTAAATTAACTTTACTGAAATAATGTAAAATTAATTCGAATTAAACAAACTTTTATAAATCTATTGAATAAATTGTTAGCATTTAAATTTTTGCCATTTTTGTCAAATGAAATTAATTTGCATTGAACCAATTTTAAATGAATTCAAGTAAAATTGAATTAATCGAAGCGACGTGAAAAATTTATTCGATTCAAATTAAATTTTATTCGATTTAAATTAAATTACATTTTGTCAGTGCCTAAGTTTTATCGGCTATGTATTCATGGTCGAAAGAATATTTCATAAAACTCGCGCTGTTTCAAACTCGCTAGGACATTATTCTTGTACCTACGGTATGAGGTATATAAAGGCGCGACGGTAATGAAAGGCAGGGCCTTAATATTTAGAGAATGCTGAGCGTTTTGAATATGCCACCAGCAAAGCAATTACCACCTGGGACGTTTCCCAATGCATCGATGTTATTACTCCTTACTCCACCCCTCTGACGATTTTCCATTGATGAAAAGGCGCCTAGACCGAGAGTCTCCGTTAGTACGCGGAGGGTTTTGCCGCTTGCCAGCATTTTGCCTTATTTCCATCGCGACTGGTACTTTTATGCCGGGGAAATCCCAGTGCTATACTCGTTAATTCTCATTCTTTGCCACTAAATCGTTTTCCTTCCACCGCCTTGACCCTCCATCGAAATCAATCGATATTTTCAAATACTATGATTCTGGTGATATTGTGATTTTCCCATTTTTTTTTCGAGCGAAATTAATTGTTCGATCACATTAAATATTCAATTTGTATATTTCAATTGTACGAGGATTTTATAAAATTTATAAATTTTATAAAAACAAGGGAGTCAATGTTATCGCTTTTATAAATATATGCGTGAATACAGTATTTGAATCTTGCATAAATGAATAAATTATACCGTTATACATATTTTTTACATAAAAAATTGCATTATAATTTTGTAATTCGTACAAAATACCATAATTCAATTACATAAAAACCAATTCGAAAAACGCGATTTTTCGTCGCAGAGAAATGACTTTTTCAAAATTTAATTTCCTATACATATGAATTTTTCGACCTTGAGCTATATTATTTTTCTTAATCGAAGGAAAAAAACTGCATTATAATTTTGTAATTCGTATAAAATACCATAATTCAATTATATAATAACGAAATCGAAAAATTCGAGTTTTCGTCCCAGATAAACGACTTTTTTTAAATTCAACCTCGGCTAACCATGAATCCTTCGATCTTGACCGACATTATTTATCTCAATCGAAGGATCAAGTCTGCTGTTTCTAATTCTAAAAACGCGGTTTTTCGTCGCAGAGAAATGACTTTTTCAAAATTTAATTTCCTATACATGTAAATTTGTCGAGCTTGAGCTATATTATTTTTCTTAATCGAAGGAAAAAAACTGCATTATAATTTTGTAATTCGTATAAAATACCATAATTCAATTATATAATAACCAAATCGAAAAATTCGAGTTTTCGTTCGAAATAAACGACTTCTTTAAAATTCAACCTCGTCTAACCATGAATCCTTCGATCTTGACCGATATTATTTATCTGAATCGAAGGATCAAGTCTGCTGTTATTTCTCACTGACTACATTACGTCAATACAAGTGAATTTGTATAGCTCGTAGATATCAGTTAGTAGCCAGATTCGGCTTATTAACTATATATACAATACCAATATGTACATAGTCCTTGGTATACACAGACTGGAAGGTACATAAGCTGTTGTTTATAAATTGCTAGCTTTACGACGATGAGCAGAAGCCCTTGGCAAGAGCCGAGCGAAAAGCAAAGATATGGACTCGCGAGGACAAAGTTTGCCGATGAGAAATATACGAAGAGGCCGTTAGACATGTGTCGAACATACGGCAAAGGACTCTGCATAGACGGGAACAACACCGATGGCTCCTACCTCTTCGAGAATGCAAATAGTGGAAAGGACGAAAAAAACGCGGGGGTGCAACCATAGGTGCACCCTTCGAACACACGTGCGAATATCTTCGACCTTCCCACTGTCCGGAAGACCTAGGACAACGTGTGTATGTCCTGCCACTTGTAGCTCTCTGAAAATCTGATGTGAACACCGGTTTCTCCCTCCCTTCTTTCATATACCTATTAAGCTATTATATAGAGGTACATATATATATATATATATATATATATATATATATATATATATATAGTTTACAAGCAAAGCAGAAACATCAGCATGTGTTTCGCACGAGGAGAATTTCACTCACCCCCGAATTTGCATTTCACGAGCGTGTTCCAACTTCTCCGACACATGTGTCGAGCAGAAATTTTTGGAAAAATCTTCAAAACGCTGTACATCTTCGTGGTGCGAGAACGAATGTTGAAATTTTGAGCAGTTGTTCGAACGAATTTATCAATGGCGCCGCGATCAAAGCTGGCCCAATCTTTGTATTTAGTATTTTTCAGACTTTTGTGAAACGAATTATGATATTCGTTATCAAAATTAATGAAATTAAATAAAATGTTATTGATTAATTGAGGATGCAAATTAAATTAAATGCTCGAAATTAATTCGTTTAATTATTTTTTAATCGTGAATGGATTGAAACTAAAGTGGGAACTTTGATTAATTTTAATAATCGAAAGAATCTTGATTATACGCCATTTCGTCGCAGACGTTGATAAGCCAAGCATTTCTTTTTCTGAAAATACTTCTAAAAATGATAAAACTCGCTTTTTAAAATTGCTAATCGGAATATCTGTTTATTTGAAAATTAGTCAATCTTCGAGATTAATTGCGAATTGCGTAATTAATTAAAACTGTGGATTAAATAAAAATTCAAAATTACTCAATTTAAAATACTAAATGAAATTTATACCAACAACAATTAAAAATTGAAAAATTGTTCGTTTTTATCGCAGAAGGGACATTTGCTATCCTATTTAGAATTGCAATTTTGTTTGATGAAATATAATTGAACGCTATCGATATTTGTTTCTAAGTCTTGTTCGCATCGGTCAATTAAGAATGTTCATTTGGTTGACTATTCCACGGTTATGGCATGCTGGTGCCTCATAAAATTCGTGGTGGTACCACCACGTGTTCGCTGACGAGCAAACCTTGTACGTTATAACGCGAACGCGTCATGCTTCTCCTCCACTTGGTCCTATATAGCTAGCTCATATCCTGCCTGCGATGATTTTTGGGGAGACCTGCAATTCTCTCCTGAACCATGTGTTTCAACAGTGAGGGGAGTTGGAGGGGAGCCTAGAAATCCAGCAAACGAATTTGCATTTACGAGGCCTTAACTCGAGATTTGTTTCGCTTCGCACGAAGCAAGGAGCAACATGTGTTGCCAGGATTTCGGTACTGGCTGGTAATTATATAAGCGGCTGCACATGTTACCTCGAGGGGGTGCTACGACATTTCGCGAGGTGAAAGTCAATGGGCAAAGGTATTTGAGAGAATCTGGGATGTTCGAGCTATAAACAAAAACAAAAAAGACAATCTACGTCACGAGGATTTATAATCCTCTTGAGGACAACGACCATGTTTGCCAAGTAAAAATAATTTTTAAAAATCGAATTTGGGAGATTGATTTGCAATAAGAAAAAATTATTCTATGTTTGATTCCATCATGAGAGAATTTTTAATCGACGCATTTGCACGTGGCTATAGAATTATATTTTATGACAGAAAATTAAATATTTACAATATTATTTCATCTGAATTTCAGTCAACCCGTGTCTAACTTAAAGAAATATTTAATCCAGACCTCAGAAAAGTTTAACAACAGAAATAAAAATGTTTCAAACCCAGTGTTCGTAATAAAAAAAACAATAATTTCAATATTTGATATTTGAATAATTAAAAACGTGTGAATTATAATTAAATTATAAATTGAATTATAATTAAAAACGTGTGATTATTAAATACGAAGACTGATTTCGTTTTCAAATCGTTAGTTTCCACACTCGTAACAAATTCACACAATTTAATTAAATTTGTTTAATGCTGTTTTGTTAAATTTACTATATTTGAAAATAGTTTTTCTGTCCGTCTAATATCAATTACAATATTCAAATTATTGTCAATACCCGATGACGGATTACGCAATAACAATTTTCTGTTTACTAAAGCACTGTTGAAAATGGAGCTCTGGTAATGAATTCATGAGGAAGTTTCCGGCTCTCGCCAACAAGAAAATAGCCTTTATGATAGATGAATGGCGACAAGTGTTTCGACAATGACTACCCCGCAGACTCCGTCGAGTGGATCCTTTATAGTTGGTGGTGGACACCGGGTAAACTCTCACCAAAGCAGACACGCCCGTTTCTCGTCCTTCCATTTTTCCCTCGAAAGCCCAACGTCGAATAGCCATTGTACATTTAACACCGCATTATTATAATACAACCTGTTACGATCCCCTGCAACCGCAAGATCTGTCGCGTGCTAGAACGATTTCCAAATTATAATGTGACGTAACAAAAAATTATTATTTAGACAAAACTAGAATTGAATGTTTTCCGATCGATAACAATGAGTTGTTTCAATTCCATCAACTAGACAGAATTTAATTCGAATTTTATCCCCGCGAAGATTTTATCAATTATTGGGTAATTGTCAACATTTTGATATTAAAAAAAAAATGATTTTCCGATTTTTCATTTTTGTTTTCATCAAAATGAATAACTACCAACGTTTTAATATATCGAGTCTTTGGCTTTCAGTTTCTTAGACAACGGTAAATTTCTCCTAAGAGCATATATATTCTTTCTAGTTTCCATAATTTACACTGTAATCTGTCCATTGTTTAAAGGCAAATATTATTCTAATTTTCTAATCCGAAATAAACGCGCGCCGGCTCGTGTGACTTTTGTCGTTAAACCAGCTTATGTACGTTCCGACGGAAACGATGCTGGCGAGTTCACGACGAAGAGCGGCGTATGAACCAAAAACAAAAATGGTGCGAGGGTTTTTGTTGCCGGTTCTCGAAACGCACGAATATACACGAGGCTTGAGATCTTTTCTGGATTTGGGGCTAAAAGATCATGGAAAAGTCAGAATTTACTAAGACTTAAGGAGGCAATCCGTTGATTCTATTAAGATTGCTTTAGCTGTTTAGATATCCTGGATAGAAGGTTCGTGACTTTTGGTTTTTGTCGTACTGAAAGTTTATACGTCCATTTATCTGTCGACAGCAAGTTTTTCGTTGATTCGGGGATTGGAATGACAGATTTAACCCAATGTTATTACTTTATTAACTGTATAATTATAAATTTTATATAAACGTAATTATAAAATTATAAACTTTAATCAAATTTTACCTCTTCACCAACTTTCACTAATTTGTTAATAATAATTAGATGCGAATGTTTTCAGAAATTAAAAGCAAAGCCTTCGTTCAATGTAATGTAATATACCTAAATCAGTTAAATTTAATTAAATTTGTTCAATTTTGTCTACACTAAAAATCATAAAAATTAAGGAATCAATTACGGGCTGAATATTTTTTTATAATAAAACGAACGAATATAAACTAAATCAAAATAGTTGATTGATTAATCAATTGATTATTATATCGAGTCACTAATGAATTCGTACGATTTAATTAGGCAATTAAGTAATTGATCGAATAATTAATCAATGCATTTCGAGACAAAAGTTCGTCGAACATGATACGATGAAGCACGTGCTACCTGTCTACCCCGGTGTTTAACTAACCGGTGCACATCCTGACCTTACCGCAGAGACCATCAGCTCGCGTTCTGGTGAACATATGTGTCCACTCTGCTACCTTACCTCTGGCAGAGACTGTTCAACGTGTAGCCATATAAAACTATATATACCCTACACGTATTGTATATATAGCACTGGTCGTATTTGCAGCTTATGCCATTTGTCGCTGCCTGTACCAATATCCAGGAATGTTGGAAAAATTTGGCGAACACGTGTCCCACGACGTACCGATACCAATAATAATGGTACGGCCACCTTAATGAGATTCCAGTCACGTTAAACGATCAAGTGCTCCAACGTTGTAACAGCCGGCGATCGCGTGTGTTCTCCAGATTTTTCATTCCCCCCCCCCCCTCACCATCTTTTTTTATTTTACATACCGTTCGGCGCTACGACGAGCTGTGAAGTTTTCTGGTGCGGGATCTGTCGACGCATCTGCACCCTTCCTCGTTATCTCCGCTCACCCCCTGCGCTAAGTGCGTGTACTGAAAATAATGTTCTCACGCTCTGTAAAACGAATCTATTTCCTTTCATTTGAAAGTTTATTTTCCGGAGTCGATTAGAGGTTCCGGAAAATTCGTCGATTCGAAAAGTTTGTTTAATTTTGACGTACGGCAATGCTCGATTCTTCGAAGATACAAAATTGTTACCTTGTTGAACGAATTAAGAGTTCACTGTTTAATTATACAAAAATTCTTCGTGTTATAATTAATCGAATTTACAAAAATTAATTGGCCGTATAAAAAAAATGATGACTCACCGTAAAAGATTTTTGGGTTCGGTTTTCAGAGACTAAACGAAAATTGTATGTCGATAAAAATATCAATAATTCACTTTTTAGTTATCCACAAAATTATTAATTTTACAGTTAATGGAATTTAAAATAATTCAAACGTTCGGTTTTCTTATTGCTCCCTGGAATTAATGTTTCCCTAAATTTCTCCCTGGAATTAATGAAAGAAATGATAAAACTCGTCGCATCTAAAATATGTATAATTTTGAAATATTTTAATGCTCGGTTTCCCTAAGATGCAAAAATCATTAGTTCGATAAATAAATAAACGATTAATTATATAATTATAAAAAAAATTGATTTCCTAATGAAAGAAAAAAGATGAATCGTGTCATTAATAGGAAACAATATAAAAAATATAAAAATTCACCAGTCGAACCTTCGCGGGTAAGTTATTGTTGAATTTATAATTTGGGAAAAACCTAGAGGCACTGGTATACGATCGAGCTGGTACCTGATGGGCCGCCCGCTGAAAATTTTCGAGCACCATTAGCTCCCGTTCTCGAGTCTCGAATTTTGAGCGAAAAATTTAGTGTACGCGCGAGCTCACGGATTATGGGGACTTTATTGGCCGGGTAATCCGACGAGGTTGGGAACATGCGGGCGACGTATTTCCCCGGGCTGGGTACATCCTCTATATTCGGACATATACGTTCGTTTTCACCTTTTCACGAGTCCTTCTTCGCGATCTATTATTTTAACCACGCCTATGCGCGCGCGATTTTAAGCGCTATGAATCTTCCGAAATTTCAATATCCAACGACTCGAAATTATCGGGAAGAAAACAAAAAACGATCACCTCTTCTTCAACGACGAGTCACAATTGTAATAATCAAAGTCCTTCATTTTTTTATAACTCAACTTTCTCTTGTTTATTACATAAACTGTGCGATTATTTAAAGTTCATATTTTAAGTTAATATTGTTTGAGATAAATTTAAATTATTTTTTATTATTGAAGTGTGTGTGATAAGTGCAATTTGATTGAGATTAAAAATTGCTTAAACGGGGTGAAAGATTCGCCAAATAGATTAAAAATCGGATCGTGGGATACGAATTCGTCCATGAGAATAGTTCTATGAAAAATGTGTCATTGGTAATATCCGATTTAACATCGCCTCGGATTTCCCGTGACAAAATTGGGGATTTCCAAATTGGCCGGCCATCTCACTCCTTCTTTCATGGGTCCAGGTATGCTATGTGGGGTTGATACTTGCAATCGAAATGTTCAAGAGAGTGAGAGAGAGAGGAGAGACATCGACGAGAAAAAAAAGAGAACGAGATGGAGAAATTTCCAAAATTCCTATTCGAGCCCCGTGTACACTACAATGACCACCCGTCGTTCATGGGACGTACCTCATTGTCGTTTTGCTGGTGGCGTATTTGCCCATAAACCCCCACGCTGATGGCACACGAGCATTGAAGACGTTCGTCATAATCGTTTCTCGATACAAGTCTGCGTTTTGCCTTTTTTACCGAACAAGTATTTACAATTTTATATTTTTCACCATTTTACAATTTAGAAGCGAAACCCTTTTTTAAAAAACACGATTTTTTGGAAATTATTTCAAATATTGTTCGATAAATTGTAAAAAGAAACTCAAAAAACGATTATTTGAGGTTAACACAAAAATTTATTTCTTATCAATTGATAAAAGTCACAATAATAATGAGCCCCGCTTCCACGATAAATTATTATTAAAATAATTATAAGTTTTTATTTATTATAAAATTTTATGGATTTTGATATTTATTTATATTATATTTCTTTTTAAGTATGAGGGATTAGTATTTTCTATAAAATTTATTTTTTTCTTAAGTTTCAAACGCTAATGACGATCTCATTTTCGTTGGAAACAAATTATTTCACGAGACGACAAAGATTCGTTATTTCTACAATAAACTGGACGACGTTTCTTGACGACCTCGTGAATTCAACTTGGTGTGCGTACAGGTCGCCCTAATTTTTTATTAAACCACTAAAATCTCCCTGGAGAGAAACGCAATGCATTTTACGTCGAGCGTGGACTTATAGGTACATATATGTATATATAGATTTGTTCCCTAAATCATGGAATATGTGTCGCGATCAGGGTGGTCCTCGACACGTATAAATGTGTACGTATATACCATATACACACACACATTCGTACTTTGTAGCGAAGACTCGAACGAAGAAGAGACGTTTCCCTTTCTCGCTTTCTATATATCTTTCGCACCGAGACGTCGGATGCAAGCGTGACGCGTCAGGAATACATCGTGAGGGGTTACAGTATGTGGTAGAAAAGGAGAAAATAAGAAAATCGGGAGAAAGAGAGAGAGAGAGAGAGAGAGAGAGAGAGAGCGAGGAAAGTGTTGAGACGCGGGTTACCGGATTGAAATCAAACAAACATCAAGTCTCGTAGGTTGAAACCCGCTCGTCTGGCAACGAAGCTTTCTAACGCAGCTTTCTACGCACTTCCGTCGCGAGAAAGCCCGAGATACCCTGGGAGACCGGCTTTTGTATATTGTTACAAAGTGCAACGAGAAAACGTGTACAATTCGAGTCACAGGGTGGTCCCTTCATACACTTTCTACAGTTTCGCTCACTCGTTCGCTTGGACAATTTTATTTCAAGATCATTTGGGTTATTTTAATTCGAGGGTCGAAGCGAAAACATGACCAATTCCCCATTACGCAGATTTGAAATGACAATAATAATATAAAGAAAGGAATATTGCAGGAAATAATTGCTAAGATTCATAAAACAACTGTTAAGAAAGGAGTGACCGAACTAGTGTCAAAGGAAAGAATTCATCAAGATTATTTCAAGATCATTTGGGTTATTTTAATTCGAGGGTCGAAGCGAAAACATGACCAGTTCCCATTACGCAGATTTGAAATGACAATAATAATATCAAGAAAGTAATATTCCAGGAAATAATTGCTAAGATTCATAAAACAATTGTTAAGAAAGAAGTAACCGAATTACTGTCAAAGAAAAGAATTCATCAAGATTACTTCAAAATCATTTGGGTTATTTTAATTCGAGGGTCGAATCCAACTCTTAAACATGGCCAGTTCCCCATTACGCAGATTTGAAATTACAATAATAATATAAAGAAAGGAATATTGCAGGAAATAATTGCTGAGATTCATAAAACAACTGTTAAGAAAGGAGTGACCGAATTAGTGTCAAAGAAAAGAATTCATCAAGATTTAGATGACATAAGGGTTGAACACTTACAAAATGTACACCCTTGTTCGAGTAACCGGGATTGTACTAATAGATATTTCCACCGACCCATGTGGTTCATCGCGATGACGATACAAGTACTTTGAGCAATGAGAAAACAAAATCGTACGACACAGGTTTTGGGTCTTATGGCGAATAAGAGAGATGGAGAAATTAGCGAGGTCATAAATGTTTGTACGTTATACGACGACGACAGTCAATGTCACGTGGCGAAGGGCGTTTAGTTTCTTATTGGATAATGCGAAGTAGTAGACATGTGCAGGCCAGACGACGACGATTACCACGACGTTGACGACGATACTCACGCGTGTATATATATGTATATACGATTCATACGATACACTTTTTCACTTGACTCAAACTAAAGGTGGTACAATAGTCGAACGATGAAGAATATCGCGTCATGTTTCTTCGGATTCGCCAAATGTGCAACGAGGGAACCTCCACGAGATGATATAATAAAACTCCTTCTAAACAAATGACAATGATAAAAAAAACGAAAAAAGACGAATATCGTAATCAAACAGTTATTATCTTTCACGCCGACTTTTGTTTTTTTTGTCCATTTTTCGAAGGTGGCGTGAAAGATATCGATAAGTCTCCCATCATCTCGATGTTCTGTAGAAAACGATAGGGTTTCGCGACAATATCGAAAATTTAGGAAAATTGATGATAAATATTTTTTAAAATATCTATTTTAACTTGCATGAACGCTATTTTAACTTTCTCTAAAAAAAACAACAGTAATGGCGTTCTTTGAAATTGTCGGAACATTTTGAAAAACATATTGTTTTTTAAACGATAGCAAGAAATTTGGAAATACACATATAAATACAATAATATTGGTTCAGAGAATCTCACTATCCATCCTATATTCATGCAACATCGTTGACGTATGTCGTATGTGACCGTATGGATGTTCGTTATCAGTAGTTTTGGCTAAGTCTCGGTCGATGATTCCAGGTGGTAAAAGAAAAAAACCAATGTTTACGTTTCGATCCTGGTTTGGATCCTCTTCAGAAAAACTGCTTTATTACAGCTTAGTATGTAATTAGCTATAATTTTCTAGATGTACTTCTCCTAACGTTAGCGGTTGAAAAATTATTTTCAGAGACTAAACAAAAATTGTGTGTCGATAAAAATATTAATAATTCACTTTTTAGGTATCCACAAAATTATTAATTTTATAGTTGATGGAATTTAAGATAATTCAACGTTCAGTTTTCTTATTGCTCCCTGGAATTAATGTTTCTCTAACAATAAAATATGTATAATTTTGAAATATTTTAATGCTCGGTTCCCCAAGATGCAAAAATCATTAGTTCGATAAATAAATAAACGATTAATTATGTAATTATACAAAAAAAAAATGATTTCCTAATGAAAGAAAAAAGATAAATCGTGCCATTAATAAGAAACAATATAAAAAAAAAACTAAAAATTCACCAGTCGAACCTTCGCGGGTAAGTTATTGTTGAATTTATAATTTGGGAAAAACCTAGAGGCACTGGTCTACGATCGAGCTGGTACCTGATGGGCCACAATAATATTAGTTCAGAAAATCTCACTATTCGTCTTATATCCATGCAACATCGTTGATGAATGCCATGGGTCACCGTATGAATGTTCGTTATCACTAGTTTCGGCTAAGTCTCGATCGATGATTCCAGGTGGTAAAAGAAAAAAAGCCAATGTTTACGTTTCGATCCTAGTTTGGATCCTCTTCAGAAAAATGCTTTATTGCAGCTTAGTATGTAATTAGTTATAATTTTGTAGATGTATTTCTCCTAACGTTAGCGGTTGAAGAATTATTTGCGACAGGAGAGAGTGCAATATCATAAGATGATCATGAAGAATTTATCGGTTCATCCATTTTGTGTGTGAAAGAACGTGTGTGATGGAACTCTAGCAGGTGATAATCAGTAACGTTTCAATGGTGATATTCCAAACGCTTGATCTTCAGTAAGAAACAATTTTTCCGTTAAATTTTAGGAGAAAGGTCTAGATCAATGTCACCGTTCACGAATCTGCGAGCGTACCGATTTTTTTTCTTTTACCACCTGCAATCATCGACCGAGACTTAGCCAACTTACTGATAACGTTCATGCACCATCGTCTAAAAATTCTTTACAAATAAAAATAATAATGATTATTTTTTGTCGAAAAACGTCGTTTTTGTTGAAAAACGTCGATAATATCAAGTTAAATATAAAAATGTAAAAACATCATGTCAAATATAAAAACCAAACCTGTTTTTTGCAAGATCGTATTAATGTAAACGCGATAACAACTCCTTATAACAATAACTATCGACGATAAATCTTGACAAAAGTTCCACAATTTGCATAAACAAATTACAATGTTTGCTGTACTAGTCATATCTTAACGATACAAGTATCTGAGTCGATAAATCCGCAATACACACACGTTGATACAAGGTGATATGTCTCCGAGATAATACTCAGGTAAATATTACAAGTCCATCAGCCAAGTACATAACGTCAAAATCTTAATTTGGTTGTATCTCGATCTCTTTGCTCTTTTCGTTTATTCGGTAGTAACGAAGGTAAACTTTGCGAAACAGATTTGCAACCGGGAAAGATTAAGACCGAAGGTAATTATCGAGGAAAGTAGATCATGATCTCCTGTCGATGACGAAGAAGCATAAAAGAGCGAGAGAGAGAGAGTGCAAACACGAGCATACCTAAGCAAGGATCGAGAAAACATCCTCAAATATTGTTTTTCGTTCCCAGGTCGACGAAAAAGGGCTGTGGATAGTTGCAACGATAAGATCAAGCCGGAAGTCCAATGCGACGAAAAGTGCCATTCGCTTATAAGACACGCTTTTCCGTTTATTACCTCGGCGCAACGACAAAATTGAGTTTTTTCGTTCGGAAACGTGAAACATTATTATATATACGTGTACATGCGGATGTGTACCTACGTGTTCGGCAAAGTTCCGAAAGGAGCTTTGGCACGGTCTATCACAGAGGCGACACATGTTCGCCACCAGGTTTCACCCAGCTCCCCGAGACAAATAACTTTCTCCCTTTTCCTCTGCCTCGATGGGACTCTCTAGAAAAAATACATATCGCTTGTACATACCTGAGCTCGTCTGCTAGCACCAAAAATATCCAAAATTTTAATATTTACCGGATTGTCCGTTTTTTGTGTTTTTTTTTTGTGACAATCATGGCAGAAAAGTTCGAAGCAAATGCCACAACGTTTGAAAAATGATGAATATTGTTTCAAGAAATTAGAAAAACAAACTGGAAGCTTCGTTCCGACAATCCCAGTCGGTATTTCGAAGAATCGTTGCATCTTCGTTATGCGGTACGTCGCAAAAGAAGGTTTTACCTTTTTTTGGTATTGGACAAGGCGGGATTGGTCATCTCTCGAAGAGACGACGCAGGGCTCCAGTTTTCCGGCGTTCATCTCGGAGATTCCAGTCACCGGAGCATTTTTCATTGGGAAAACAATGAAACCCGTAGGAGAACAGACTAAAAACACATGTGTCAAGGGTCGGAGATGGAAAGGGCGTGTATAGGGTCGAGAAAACGAGGAAAAATTCCGGATTTTTTGCACAGACGTGTGTTACCCTTGGCATTGGTGACGGGCGTACATCCTCTCGCTGCCCAGAAAAACAAAGTTTCTCCTCGATCTTTCGCACTCGAGAGTCTCACGTGAATTCAAATTGAAACTTCCCGTCTTTCGAGAAGTCAACGAGTCGAGTTCGTGGTCCGTTAGTCCCCCGCTGAGTCGTGCGTGCGTGTGCTCCGGGAGTGCTCGAGGAGCGGGAGAGAGAGGCCCAGAATGACGGCCCGATCCGTGAGGCTCTTTTTTTCACCCCCAACCCGACCGACGAAGCTTTATACGAAGCAGTTGGTGGACCTCGTCATCTTTTCTCACTCCCTAGAGTACTCCCGCTCACTTTTATCGACGATTTCAAGATGCTGGCTCTCGACAACCAATTAAAATCGAGCTTCGATGCGTTGGGCCCCGTTCTATTTTTGATTTTATTAATCTGACGACGCGAAAATATTGAAGGGCCCGAAGAGTTCCATCATGAAAAAAACGAGCCGTTCGAATTCGCGGAAGAAAGAATATGAATATTCATTCATGTGTAAATTCATGACGATTTCAAGATACTGGCTCTCGACAACCAATTAAAATCGAGCTTCGATGCGTTGGGCCCCGTTGTATTTTTGATTTTATTAATACGACGACACGAAAACATTGAAGGGCCCGAAGAGTTTCATCATGAAAAAAACGAGCCGTTCGAATTCGCTGAAGAAAGAATATGAAGATTCATTCGTGTGTAAATTCATGTAGCTATTTAATTAATTTTATTTTTAGGGATTTTACGAGCGTGTACCTTTTCCATCCATTTCACGAACTATCTTTTTCCTTTTTTTGTCTAAAACCCGACCCTCGATTTTGTCTAATTGTGATTTTCACCAACAGTCCTCTTTAGAATTTCGAGCAGTAAGTAAGCAGAAGTAAGAAGAAGTTCCAATACGCAGATTTGAGGAAAGTTTCGAAAAATCATCGAGCACGAGGCGAAGAAGACCCTCGAGACATGCGACACTTGGTTCGGGCTTCTAGCTACGTGTGCGGATGACTCCGTCGAAAACGTATATCCGTAGAGTATCCATTCTTCGATGCTGAAGTCGCCGAGGGGGGTGAAAGCGCGCCTAGAGACTCGTTTGTATTTTCTTCTTTTTTTTTTACCAACATTAATTTCTTTTTACTTCTCTTGTTTTCGAGAACACCCGCGGATTTTTAAGTAGCTATGCTAGTGTGTATGAAAAAGAGCTCCTGTGCATGTCGCTCGTTCTATCCCTTGAGGAGCGTGGTCGACGCGCAGCGTTGAAAGATTCATCTTTATTTTTTCAACGAAATTATTCTTCGCACTTATTACTGTATTTTCTATCGCGTGTTGCTTTTTTCTTTTTTACTAGTGGCGATTTTCTCGATCCATTTCCGGTTCGTAAGAATGTCTATGTCTTATTCGCCCTTGAGTATTAAATACGGCGTAGAAAAAAAATGTTATTTTCATCTACGTTCTAAAATCTAATTTCTAAATTCGGACACTATTTTCGAACATTCATTCCGATTTAATTATTCGTGTATGATAAAATTACAGGTGTTTTGAAAAACTTTCGAGAAAACACTTGTTTTTTCACTCATGGTTTCAAGATAATCGTATTATAAAGAAAATAAACGTTGATTTTATGAAAAAAAACAAGTACCCAACTTTCGCAAGGAAAATCAAGCAACAAATGCCAGATTAATTGATATTAAACAAAATCACGTATTTGCTCACAAAATAAAGAATTATGAGTAAAAAACATAATTAATTAAAATAAATTATCAATCCCGATAAGTTTCTCACAATTGGAAACGTTATTATTTATATTTAAAAAAATTATTATTTTATCAAGCAAATTAAAGCATGTCGTAAAATAGAAGGACAGTGAAATGGCAAAAGTTTAACCTTGTCTTTTACATTAATAAAAAAAAACTGCAAAATGGATGTTTGCCAAGACAACAAGTCCCTCATAATTGAACATTTACCATGAAGATGCACTTTTTAATAATAAGCGCATCATAATTAAACATTTACCACGAACATGCGCTTATTATTAAATAAGCGCATCTTCGTGGTAAATGTTCAAAAATAAATGCTCAAACTGGTGAAATTTTTTGAAAATGTATTTATACGTCGCGATCGAATCGTCTTTCGTAGCCGGCATGTTGCGCTCCGATTGGATGACGGCATTGGAAATCGGCAGGTAAAATGCAGGTGAGCTCCGCCTTTCGCTCACGAGACGCCATTAGGAGTCGCTCCCTCTCAGGAGCAGCAAACCGTGTTATACACAATCAAGTATCGAGCTCGAGGAACTCCCTTCGACTCGATTTTCTTCGATGGAGTCTTCTTGAAAAATTCAATGGCGCTGCATTCTTCTACTCGAACTTCGTGACTCGCACAACTCTCGTTGCACAGAGTGACGTACATTTTGCGTAAGTATTATAAAAGTAAGTATTACGCGCGTTGACGCAAATGCGTGTATAACACGACTCGAGAAGTATCTCAATGGCAGTCGACGATCTTTTGCTCGGAGACGATTCTTTGGAATCCCAAGACGCGCAGCTGTTGTCACCAGTCCTTCGAGGATTCTCTTCTCACAATGTAATATATATATATATAGGAACGTCGAGAAAGTACAACATTGAATTTTTTGATATAATCACCTGTTCGAATCAATAAGCAAAGATGTACAGCAAATTTTCTTGTCAATAATAAAAATCGGTCTGTAGCAAAAAAAGAAAGGGCGTAGGCAAGCCTTTTTCAAGAATTAAATGCCTGTATAATTAAACGATAATTACGTGAGATTAATCTTTATTATTGAATAAATGATCAGTTCGTAATTAAACGATAAAAGACGATGAAATATCTTTTGTCGCGTAAAAATTAGACAGTATTTTAAAATTGGAATGACGAATCGGAGGATCAACGTTTTAACGGGGGAGGAAGGGAGAAGGTACAAGAAAGGCAGGGTAGATGGCGCCAGAGCGACAAAAACCGCCTTTGCTTCCTCAACAGCGTCCCACCCTCTCGTCAAAACGGTCTTTTGGTCATAATCAAGCATATCTCCATGAGCTAGGGTACATTACGCGCACAAAGAGCAAAAAGAAACGGTTTCGTATTAGATTTCTGCCTTGGAACGGCACTACTGCACGCCCTGATGAGCGCGGGGGCAGGGCACCATGTCTCATGGCTTTTTACGTACCCTCACGGATTCGCTATGACGAAGGAGAGGAAACAAAAAAGATGAACCAGGCAGGACGACACGGAGACGAGGAAAAAACGAAGTGAAAAATGAACGAGAGGGAGAGGAAGGAGAGAAGGAACGACCTTCGGCCCGCCACCTCCCACATAGGCTCTCCTCTCGTTCACCCGCTGCGATGGCCACCCCGGCTATTCGGTCTTTCCAAAGAAGAACGAAAAAGTTCTGTGCCTATATCCCTTTATATATTCTCTCGTCCGAGCTGAACGAAGAATTCTTAATGAAACCCTTGCGTGTTGTTACACACAGGAAATAAATACAATGAGCTGAAAATTTAATGATTCGACTTAATTTTTCAATTCTACGTGTCGTTGTAGTGCTGTCATGCGTACGACCTTACGTGTACGATTAATTTTATAAAATTTCACTCAATTATACAAATTTTGATTTTATAAATTTCAGTCGATTTTACCAATTTCGGTAAATGTTAGGAATTTTTACTATTATTTCCAGAATTTGACAAAATGTTTATCAATTTTTTAAATCCCAATAAATTTTACAACCTTCTCTGGCTTTACTTTGAAATTCTTTATTTTTTATTAGTTCGACGTTAATCTGATCGGTTGCGATCAGTTTCACTACGTGCTGCGGTGTCATTTTTCGATCCAATTTCTTTTTTTTGTAGTTCAAGTAACGAACGGAATATCGGTACTTTCATCTTTCGTTATCGGACGTACATAGGCGACATTTTCTAAAAGTGATTTTCAAGTGGTTCGGTGCCATCTCGTGTATCGGTGTCGGTAGACCCGTGGAAGCTTTTATAAAAAAACAAAAACGATGTACATGCAAGATCGTATCGTAAATCTTCCACTAGGTACAACCCCTTTTGCACTACTCGGTAACAGCCCCCTTAACTATCTTTCCACTTTCTTCTTCCCTCCCCCATTCTCCCTTGATTTCGCCCTCGCCCCTCATACTCACACACACGCACACACACACACACACACACACACACACAATATAATATAATATTAGATTAATATAATAGTAATATCATTATTATTATGATTGATTTAATAATAATAATAATAATAATAATAATAATAATAATAATAATAATAATAATAAATATAAACTATATATTATTATATATTGTATTATATTATGTATATATATGATATAACATATTATATCATAATATATTAGAATAAAATAATATATTATATATTATATAATATAGTTATTATCGTATCTTGCATTTTACATATAGATTATAATATAATAATATACATTATATTTACGATACATTGATTTATTATTTTACGATATATTATATATTTACGATAATATATCGTAAATATAATGTATATTATTATATTATAATCTATATGTAAAATGCAAGATAATATAATAAAATATATAATTATATATAATTTATATTTATTATTATTATTATTAAATCTATACATACATATATATATATATATATATATATATATATATATATATATAAAACTTCTGGAGGCTATTATCTTTCTTTCGGTCGAGAACGTGTGTAGGTACGCAACGAGGGGGTGTGGTGGCAAGGCGGGTTGGCTAAGAGGGCGGTTATGTTTCACGTCGAATATACGTACGAAAAAATGGTACGAATGTATTTTGTCGACTGGCGTACGCACGTGTCCGCGTGGTTCTCGACATACCGCGGATCGTACGGTCATAAAACAAGACCTCGCGTATCACAAGGCACGAACGGAAGACCGGCGTTTCACTGTCGACTTCGTAGCGTACTTCCGGTTAGCGTTCACGCGAGAAACACGGCGACGTGAGTTCGGAAAGGACGAGGGGCGAGGAAGGCGATTTTTAAAGATATCTTACGCGTGACAAGAGCACTTAATCATTCGACTTTACCTCCTTCTTTTCCATCGTGGAAAAAACTCTACGAGCTTCCTCTCATTAATCTCGCGAGCTTTGTCAGAACAATGGAAAACAAAATTATCGTTGAATTTCGAACGAATTATTACAACAACTACGATCACTAAAAATAATTATTACATCAATGAAGAACGATATTGCAGAACTTTTTCATTCAATTTAGAAATAAAAAATTAGTGAAAATTAATTTTAATTATTCTTATTAAAATAAAAAATTAATTATTGAAAAAATTAAATACCTACACGACCGTTGTTTCAGAATTTTTTTGTTAACGCGATATCCCACCGGTAATAAAGATTTTGGAACGAAAATTAGTCGAGCAGATCGGCGAATCATTATAACATTGTAATAGTGACATTTACAGAAAAGAATGATTGATCGTTTAAGCACCAAACGAAACGTCTACGTCAGTCACTTATACGAAATTAATGAGCGTTTCTACGTATTTCTTCTTTTTGTTCGACGAGTCTCTCCGTGAATAAGTCGCAAGAGTAGCTTCTTTCTCTGTCTTGTTCGCTTCGACTTTGCGCGTTGTGGAAAAAAAAGAGGCAAGTGACGAGTCTCCTACGATATTTTAACAACTTCCCACGGTATAAATGATCGTACCATTCTCGACAGATATTGTGAGTTTCGAAATCCCCGCGGGGACATTTACGATCATAGCGCTACTAAACTTCCCTCGATCCGTGACTTCGACCCAGGGAAAAGTCGCTCGGTGGGACCAGAGTCGCGTTGAGTTACAACCGCGGCTTCTCCGATTTATTTTGACATTTCCTATCTATTTTCCTTATTCGCGATAAAACGATTTACGATAAAAAGAAATCGATCGCATTATTCGTTTAACTTCCGGTATCGAGAGCAAAATAACAAAAAACACCGATGACCTCCGGCTTTCGTCTCGAGACACTGCGAAGATCTCGGAGACGCATCCTCGTTTCCTGGAAAGGATCGAAGGACGTAACGTCGAGAGGGCTCGGGTGAGAAGATATTCTCCGGGGACACGCGTTTCCTCGTTCCCCGAAGCATAACGAAAACGGTAATATTTCTCAAATGAAAGAAGAAAGAAAAACAATAACAAAAAACCATCTCCAAATCGTCGACGAGCTTACGCCCATGAATATGCGACACGCGGAAGCGTATTATCGCGACGAGAGGAAAAAGAGAAAACGTAAAACATTGAGCAAGAATCGTCCATGAAACTGATACAGTCACGAGAGTGCGAATAAATTTACGAGTTTTCGAGCTTTTTACGACATTTTTTTTCTTCATCGCGCGTTCCATAAGGGCGAGGACTTTGTCGCGGGGCTCACGGAGAAGACTATCGTGAAACTCGAAGGATACGGACGGAAAGAGGTTCTTTTTTCTTTGAAAGTACGTAGACTAAGGCAGGAGGCGTTAATGGAGATACGGTGATAGGACGAAAGCGTATGAACCTACTTTGCCCACGTGCTGGCTCGTGCGAGAGTCGAAGAAACGAGAGAAAGCAAAATATCGAGAGCGGGAAAAGCTTCGCCGAAAAATGGAGAAAAAAAAATATATTTTTGTTTATACCGAAGAGTAATATTGGGGGGGGGGGGGGTTTAACGTCGAAGGAAAGAGTACGCGAGCTCTTCCGTTCTTCATAAATCTTTCTTTACGTACGTTTCAGACCGCGTTTTGAGTCGCGGTCTCTCCTCACGGAAATAGATTTGGCCCCCCGTCACCCCCGCGAGACACTCATCGGATCTCACGACCAAAAAACCAAACAGCGCAATTTTTTATCGACCGTAAATAAAATAAATCGTAAATACGTAAAATGTTCTAGTTTTTTTTTCATTCTTTGTTTCTTTTTTGGGTTGCCACGTGTATATAGGCAGTCGACGTTTTGGATATTAGAGGGTGTCTCGGGAGATATATAAACGCGTTGCGTCGAGGGACGAGCAAAGAGGCTTTTCAACGCGTGAACTTTCTTACACCACCTCCCTTCCTGTCCCGAGCGAGAGAGTTCTTTCTTCGCGAGCGACAGAAGAAACATGGAACAACATCGAATCGATCGATATTTCTTTTTTTTAGTTAGCGACTTTTTTCATCTAGAGAAAATATAAATTTTCCGTAAGCTCTCGACGATTTTCCAGCCAGACGAAATTGAAGGTTAAAAATTAATTTTGTTTATTTTTCTTTTTTCAAAAGCTTTTTTACTTCTCCGGGTTAATAAGCGTGAGCGCGTTAATGGAATTACGGGACCCTCCTTTCCCCCGAAGATATTTTTCCATAGAGGGAGAAAAGCTGAGACCGTGCCATCGGACAGCTGTCTCATGATCGATGAGGTGGGAGAAGGCGGTGACAAAATTTACGAAAAATCGACTTCTACGACCGAGAAGCGTCTCTCGTCGTGTCGAAGGAGAGATTTTAGTGGTACAGCGAGAGGTCATGTGGGCTCACGCGAGACTCGCCACCGAGAATAAAAGCGTTTGGTTCTCTTTCCTCCTGGTAGAAAATTGTAACCCGGTTATCGTCTCGCTGCGAAACGGAAATTAGCCGCCGACAGGCGGTCACAATTTTTAATTACGCGTCTCTACGCGACCGGGATGAAAGAGCAAATCACGGATCATTTATCTCGACTTCCGGACGTCGGATCGACTTCCCTTAACCCGATTTACGATTCTCTCGCTCCGTAAAACGAAAACATATACGTATATGTATAGACCTAAAAGAGAGATCTCATTTACGGAACCAAGACCAAGTTTATAATAGCCACGAGTACGTTCGAACAAGTCCGAACAATCTTTTCCTATGAAATGTCCTCCTTTAAACAAATTTGTAACTCTGATATTTCTTCCCGTCGAAGAAGTCCAAGGGCGACGTTTACACATGCGCCTTTGCTCTATATTCGCCAAGCGTGAAATCATCGACGACATTTCCCTTCCGGTCTCCTCGGTCTTTCTTTCTCTCTCTTCTTCTTTTTCCTAGAATTTGGGACCGTCCTTCGATTTTTTCGTCCGCGCTCGCTACGACACTTGTTCCAAGTGGAACGAACATCGAAGATGCGTATACGCGAAATGCTCGTTCGACGATACGTTACATTTTTTGCTGCTTTCTCTGCATGTATGTGTGTGTGTGTTTCTTCATTTCTTCCTTTTGTTTTTTATTGTTTCCTTCTTATATGTCCCCCAGGCCTGAGCAGCCTCTGTTCGCGGACATCCTGCGAATACATATACGAAAGAAGGAGAAAGAACGGAGGCACGAAATGAGCGCGATGAGGGAGGTCGTGACGAGTTGGCAGCTGCATTGAAAGTCGAAAGTAAAATCCGGTTCACATGACCGTCCTGAATCGTTTCCCTTCTTCTTCTTCTTCGTCTTCTTCTTCTTCTTCTTCCCCTTCGTCTTTTTATTTTTCGTTTTCTTGTCCTGTCCCTTCCCCATCTCCTTCTCCTTGCCCTTCTTCCACTCGACACGCGTGCAATTTCGTGAATGAATGTTTTTTTTTTGCCGATATTTTATAGGTTATGGGTGGCCATTGAGCGGGAAACATAGAGCTACGAATCGCAAATTCTTCGTCACGGCGAGACCGATAAGATCAAAATTCAGCTCATCCATTTCTTGCCACAATTCTGTGTTGAGTAAGTAAAATTTGTACTTTGTTTGTGGCGCTATGTCGGAACATTTACGGATTGCGTCCTCGAAGCGGTATAAGCGTGCAACACCAAGCGCCTTAATAATCTCATCCCGTTCGACGACGAATTAAGTAGACAAATTATATAGTACGGCGAAGCAAACAAATTTTTAAAACACTAAATTCATTCATTACGACCATCCTCTGGTTACTTTGTGACATATTCGGGTATCCGTGACCCAGATTCGCCGAAATGGATTCTCCACCGTGACTGCCCCTCTTCAGACACGCCGTTTTTATACTCTTGATAGTTTAGGTGGAATATCATTTTTCGATGATATTGTCAGTAACTATGTTGCACTCGCTGCTGACAAAACGTATATAGGCGCCATTGTAAAACAGTCATTCTCACGAAAAACTATTGGTCGTGACGTACGGAGAGACTCGGAGATTGAAAACGACTCGTGGATACCCATCGGCTGCTTTGAAGTCGCCGACAAAGCCCGAGACAAAACGTCGAAGGGCCCGAGAGAAGATACATGGGAGAAGTTGGAGGGGTCTCCTTATCGTTCCTAGCGATAAGACAAGAGGCTCTGGGGGTGCGAGCAGGATGACTTATTTTGTCCGACACTTTTTTTCACCACCGTTTTACAAACGATTTATTGTATCGAGGGATATTCTGTTCTTGAGCATAAACTCGAATTTGTATGTAAGAATAAAATATTAATACTTATGATCGAGGCAAATTTTTGCTGCGATTTGAAGATTATAGTTTTAGATCCATCGTTAATACAGCGTAAATCGTCCTAAGGCCAATCTAATAGCATTATATCGCCTCGAATACCTAAACAAGTCAGAAATAGTACGTTATAGTATAATACGGAGTATGGTGGTCCACGAAAGGAAGCAGAAGAAGCAGCGTGACGGTAACGTGACGGGCCGACAAACCACTGTGGTTTCACTACATCGTAGTCGTCGCGGTCGTCGTCGGTATTCGCTTCTCAAAACTGTGAGACTTTCTCTCCCTGTCTTTCTTGCTCTTTCGAGTTTCCCTTCTTCGAGCACGCTCAACGACGATCAGGGGTCGTCTTCGTCTCGGGTCGTTCGTTGTCTGCTCTGACAACTGCCTTGACAGCCTCGCGTCGACGTATCTCCTCGACACCGCGTCTCTCTATCCTCTCATCCTACTTTCCATCCTACTTTGTTCCAAGCCGAGGGACCTACAGAGAAATGGAGGCGAGAAAACTTGGTTATAGCACTTTATATATACGAGGTCTTTACGAGCAAGGCAAGGATTGACGAGGAGAAAGGGAGAGAGAAAGCAAAAACAAAGAAACCCTCCAGATACGGGAGATCCGAAACGAGAGATGGTCTATTACGAGACTTCGTGAGGTCCACGATTGATCTGCGCGCTCACCAACGATGTACCAAAAATAGACGAGATTTTTCATCGAGAAGATTAATCATCGACACGTTGTTTGATAAAGGTTATAAACGTGTCCATTTTAAACCATCTTTTCGCAGATCGTGTCTCATATCTCATGTGCGATTAAATTCCGTTGAACCCTTGCTAATAATTTCAAGTTTCGCGGCACGGATGAACAGTAGAAAACTTTCATTACCCTTCGTGGTCGTGCCTAATTTCTCGTCACCAATGATCATAAAGATTGCAACCTTACGCGAGTCGTGTTGATGGCTATTGAAATTAAATAATGTGGTAACTTATAATCCTTAAGCAGTTGATTATTGTCTCGATATTCTTGTTTGCATATGCCTATCTATTCATTTCAACTGGCGTTTGGTCGAATAGGATGAAACGAATGGTTTCAAATAGTCAGCGAAAGTGGAGAAGGAAATGAGAAGCTGGGGTACATAACGTTTGAGTAGTGTGTCATCTCTTATGTTGAAAACCTATGTGATATTTGTCGAGTATCTTATACCATTGTGAATTTGAGTATAATTAATTATATGATGCTTGATTAATGACGATTTAACATTCGATTATGACGTTTGGGAATTTACATTTTTTGGGAAGTTGAAGAATCAATCTTTTCTATGAACTTGGTCAGGCGTTTATTTATTTTTGACCGATTTGATTAAAAATGTGCTTAGTCCGAATTACCCCATACGTCTAGAAGAATTTTTCGGACAATTTACGAGCGAGCCGCATTAGCCGATAATTTCAAATAATTTATTTTATGGGCTATTTTTAACTGACCCGCATTACCCAATTTTTCTTGAACTTTCAAATACCTTTAGACATTATGTTATCTGTTATCTCCGGCGTTAACCTAATGCAAAACGTGATTTTCGATTTTAAATCAAACATTTTCGATTGACTCACATTACCCCAATATTTCTTGAGCTGGGATTCGCTTGTACCCCGTTCGGCATTATGTTAGCCACAAATAACAAAGTAACATTTTCTAAGTGTAAGCATCGAAAATCATATACTGTATCTGAATAACATAATGTTGAAGGATATAAAAAAGGACATTGTACGTTTTAAGTTATTAATAAAAAAAGATTCGTTTTTGGAGTGTGTCAGAAATTCGATTGGACATACTGCGAATTGCACTTAAAGTAAACTTGCTATACAATAATACAATTGGTTTTAGATAGATTTGAATTTAGAATTACGTGGATTAACTTATTCTACATAATGAATCGTATTCTACATAATGGACATGTGTAGTAAGGAACTATTCTACATCGACAATTTATTTATAATTATGTAAGTAATATATGGAAATTATAAATACGACATAACACCAAGGGTTGCAATTAAAATAACAATCATTACCAATCAATTAATTGCACTTAAAATCGAAATGATTTAAGTTTCAGTTACCCATTCACATCACATAAGTGACTAACTTCAAGCAACATGAAATTTGATTGTAACGATTGTAATCACAAGCGGATATCTTTTAGCAAGGCTCCACAAAAGTTGAAACCTCCAGAGCACGTACTGCGACATCTGATCGGCCAAAGAGGGAACTATGGGTACTTTTGTATCGACAGGAAGTTGGCTGTACTAAATTAATCGTATATATGGCGAAAAAAAATTATATATATAATTTTTATATAATTGTCCAGCGGCGTATAGACATGCTGGGATGTTTCCACGGCAGACCAGACAGACAGTTTCCTATTGCCAGAATATTTTACGGTCAATAAAATCGATTTGCCGGCCTCTCTTGGACTCGACTCAACTGGAAACAACGCTCGCGCTACCTCGTGCGATAGAACGAAATCGATGGTTATTCTTACAATATTTCAAAATTACCGACTAAAATCCAAAAATCGTGTGGTCTTTCGCGTTTTTTCGACTCTTCACCTATGAATTAATATGCAACAGTAACAAACGTGATATTCGTGATCACCGAGCAATTTCCGATCGATGTGAGCTCTAAGTATGTGCAAAGAAAAGCAATTCCGAAATGCCGATCTTTTTAGCATAATTTTCAACCTTGCGAGTCGAGGAGGTCGAAAAATAAAAATTATCCGTTAGACAATTGAAAGCGGGCCTATGCGATCGGAATTTTCTCGCTGAAGAGGGTTATGATGTTATTTTGCCCGATACTTCAAAAAATATAGGAGCCAAACGCAAAAAAAAGGACAAAATAAAGATTTACCCACTTAAGTTCGATAAAGGGTCGATAAATCGTAAAGGAAACCATGATTTTCTTGCTGTACGGGACATTTACGATCGACATAGGCTCTCAGAGCTTGACAAACGATCAAAATTCACCGAAATGCAATATATTGCCAATTTCGATGGGTATCGCGAATCCTCAAAAATTCGACATTTTGTGATGCTGTCTCCGTTCTCCGTCATCCGATATAAAATTACACGACCAGCTTTTTCAATAGCTCGTTAAGCACTTAGCAATCAGTCAAGGATAATCCGGACTGTTCCATTTTTTCGGCCATAGTGATCATCTGAAAATCACGATTTCCAGAATCAAACTAATGCCATAGTATGCGCAAAGAAGGGGTTAGTATTCAAATCATGATAACCATGTTGCGCGAGAAAATTTTGATTGCGTAACCTCTTATTGAAGCATTTTTGGAGGAAAAGAAGATTTAGGTTTACGGTACGTGCCAATAGTCGAGAATTCGTAATTTACTTCCGTGACTTTGAGGGTTCTGCGATGAGGGGATCAAACATTTGCTTCGTCCAAACAAAATTTCAGGGAGACTAGAAGCCAGCGTCGCGTTCAGAAACGTTGTGGGTAAGGTAAAATTTACCCAAACGCGTTCAGAAAGATCGGAAATTCGCACTCGTATATTACCCAAGATCTCAGAAACTAGGAAAGTTTTACCCAGAGTGTCCCCAATTCTACCTCGCTCAAAAGTCCGGGAGAAATTACCCGACATGCGCAGAAACGATTTTTGTGGTGTTTGTTTTTTTTTTGTGCATGTACCGCTGTCTTCAGTGAGTGTCAGATATTTTCCATAAATTCTGTGAATGATTACTAGAATTCTGCTAATGTCTACTATAATAATAAAAAAATTGGTAAGAATTTTATTCTAATATCAAATAAAGGACGAGCCAGGTTTTGAAACAAACCAATCGCTTGTCGATTTATATTCATCTTTTCCGACAAATTTGTATACGCTATAAACTGGCCTTTTTGTAGGCTATGTAAAGTTAGCCCCTCGATTTTTACTTTTGTATATTTTTTTAATTTATAACAATTGTTTGTCGTTTGTTTATGATTGTTTGATTAATTAAAACGTTTGTTTGATTATATTTTTTTTTCAAACAAACAAAACAAAAATGAGCGTTAAGTTAGCCGCACATTTTTGAAATTTTGTCTAGTTTGATTTTTTCAAACGCCAATCAATTCGGAATCGTTTGTTGGAAACAAATAATATAATTCGAACGTTTGTTTGATCGTTATTTTTCAAAAAAATCGATAAATAAAATATTGGTTCGTCGCAGCTTGCACACTAGATTCTGGCTTGACCAGACTTAATATGTGCCGCGTGCATGTAATGCGCGCATGATCAAATTTACAAGATTTGAAGAAAGTTGATCAAGTAATCCCGTATCGCAAGATGAATTGTAAATTATATTCTTACATGCACGCGACACATATTAAGTCTGGTGAATCCAGAATCTAGTGTGAAAGCTGCGACAAACCAATATTTTATTTGTTGATTTTTTGCAAAAACACCGATCAAACAAATGTTCGAATTATATTATCTGTTTCCAACAAACGATTCTGAATCAATTGGCGTTTGAAAAAATCAAATTAGACAAAATTTCAAAAATTTGCGGCTAACTTAACGCTCATTTTTGTTTTGTTTGTTTGATAAAAATATGTTCAAACAAAAGTTTTAATTAATCAAACAATCACAAACAAACGACAAACAATCGTTATAAATTTAAAAAAGATGCAAAAATCAACATCGGCGGGCTAACTTTACATAGCTCCTTTTATAGGTTTCAACGCTTTTTTGGATATTGCGCGAAACAGTTACCCAATGCGTTCAGAAAAGACGACGATCGAGGAACGATACCTTACCTTCACCCGCGGGTAACGTTTCTTAACGCGGCCCGGGAGTACGAACGCAACGTTAAAAAAATGGTCGGAAAAACCGAGAAACGATGCAATAATCACATCGCCTGGTGACACCCCTTCTCCTCGAGACCGTCAAGCGCGGTGATTTTGAATCGTTGATCTGCGATTTGTGGTATATTTTGTCTGATTAACGCAGCTTACGATATTGATAAAAAATATTGCTATGCTTTTGCATTGATAAGTAATATTGATATGCCTTTGCTTTTGCATAGCAATATTATTTATCAATATTATAAGCTGCGTTAATCAGGCAAAATATATAACAAACCGCAGATCAACGATTCACATCATTCAAAAATTTGAACAAAAGTTCAAATTTTTATTTGATAAATTATAGGCAAATTTTTATAAAAGTAAAAAATATGTTTCATCGGACAGTCCGGGTAACGGGTTACACGGGACGTTCTCCTCCGGTTGACCAACGTTTTCCTGTCAACATAAAACATAAACAAAAAAATAAAATAACCAAAAATAAAAAATAAGCTACGTCTATTATATGTACATGTATAATATATGGTCTTGTTTTTCGAATTCGGCTGCTAATTATGAGTCTTCGAATGGCTCGGAGATCTGACGCTATATTTAAAAAAAGATGCGGGGAATGTTCACAGTTTTCCCATCTACCGTGTTTATACGATCCTTTCTAACTATGCTATCGTCAGAGAAGTGAAGCTCGCAAACAAGATTTGTTTGCAAGTAACGGTGTCCGTTGGTCTCGCTCCATCCCTCTGGCATATGCTGCAGAAAAATAAAATTTATATTACCGATCAAACTGAGCAGATTGAAATTCAATAACCAAGGTTGCGGTCTGAATTGCGATCACAGCGTACTTAGAGTGCCAACGCGCGAGCTTCAGCATAGATCGTAAGCACTGTGAGCGCAATTTGGCCTGCGGCCCAAGTCACTGAACATATTAGGTGCATCGCCGACAGCAAAGCACTTAGCAGCGCTGTTCTGTGATTTGTTGTTGTACAAGAGTTGTTGTTGTACTGACTACTAAGCAGCGCTGCTTAGTTTTTCGTTATCATAAACGCATCCATTTGCATAATAAAGCGTATTTGATGTCTCGCACTGATAGAAACAAACGTAGGAACTGAAAATTTTTACTTTGGAATGTTGAAAATGGGTAACTGTCGCAATCCCATGCACGTTCATTTCATTTACCCGGTGTCGCCCAGTTCGACACCCCTGGTACGAACGCAGTTTGCCCATTTCCGATAAAACAATCTGGAAAAAATAATAAATTTAATATAGTTTTTGCATTGCAATTCACGATATGAATATTAGTCTTTCAGGCAAGAAAAACTTCTTGCTCGAAATTCGAGTCAGCTCCGAACGTAAAAAATATACACCACATAGTATCACAACCCCAATTCAATTAACATTTAATCCATGAATTATTACAACAAACCCCCTTCTTACCTCCTTGTTATAATATCGCTTTCACTGCACTTTTTTTGTTTTTTCGTCGCCTTGCAACCTTAAATTTCGTAAAAGACTCGACAAAAAATTGTTTACGCGTCAGATGAAATGACAGATGTCTTATTTCGCCGGGGTTTATATCCCACTCACTTCATGTCATCACCAACGCCACACTTCACAGTTAGCTCTGAGCGACGAGGGCGCTCATTGTAGCTCAGTTCGAACTAACATCGTCTTCGCTTTTTCGGGTCATATTTAGAACGATTTCGTCATAAGCGTCGCACTCCTGGTCTCTAGTCTCCCTGCAGAATTTATTAGAGTTGTGGAATCGGAAATTTGCCGCGAGGGGTTGCTTCAGACGTTCAGACTACATGGTAGTGTATGAATATGCACATGCCTATGCATATGACTACGATAGCTTGCGGCCAACTTTACATGGGTGCAAAAAGTTCACCTTTTGGGGGCGCAGAAGATGTCGGCATAACCAACCAAATTTGAGAAACTGGCGCTTCACAGAAATGTTTTGTACGGCGTAATTAATTGATTAATAATAAATGATGTCCCAATCACGCAAATTTTTGCAAGATCTAATGATGCGGCTGAGCAAGTCGCCAATTCTATATAACGCAACAAACGCAATCGAAAACGCGTCAGACAGAGCGCAGGTTAAGTTGAACAATATACAACAAGTTGCAGCCGAAAAATGTAACACTATTGTCAAGGTATCGTATCTGTCATACTTTATCCATCTACATACTATTTTACATTATTTTTTACTTTCGATGCTATATTTTCTAAACAACATTTTATGTGTAATTCCAATACTGTAGCAAGTTAATGGAACTATGATAATTCAAGATTTGGATGGAAAACCTTTGCAAAAACGAGCTCCAGTACCGCAAAGACTGGTTAATTGGTGGAATTGGTATCAGCAGTTGACAGGCATAGAAGATGTTGAAATTGCCAAGCAATATGTCATAGATGTACAGGACAAGTTGTTCAAGTGTCAAGAAGAACGACGCGATCTCAATAATCAGGCTAGTCTAATAGCTGAAAAAATGAAAGAAATTTATAACGATTTGATCCAAACTAAACGAGAGGACCCTAAATATGTTCAACTTACAATAATGGAGAACAAAGGGTTGCAGGAGCAATCAAGGATAAGTGCTCAATTACGGCTTTTGGAAAATGCTGAAAGAGATCACTTTACTCAATTAGCGACCGCTATAAAAGAATATCACGACAGTCAGTCCATGAATGCTCAGAAATACAAATATCTGTCCATTCTTGCTTCAGCAGCATTAGCGATACTCTCTCTATGTGGTTCTATGGTGTACAACAATAGAAGAATAAGAGATATTCGAACTGTCATAACCGAGGGACAAGAAAAAAACAAACAAATGTTTGAAGACAACTTTGGCTCGTTTGAACAAAAAATCACTGCCTATCATAATGTAATTTTATCTCAAAACATTAATACCGTTCCATCTCAGCCACCACAAACTGAACAACCATATCCCATTGCATTGCAAGAGATGAAGAGTGATACAATGTTTTCAGGCAGAAATATTCTTACAGCACTGGCAGGCACTTTTTTATTTTATTGTTTTATCTATGTTACGCACCGATAATATAAGATTTGTATACCTGTAATTGAAGATGTGAGGTCTTCAATTACATTTGCGTACAGTCCGTTGTATAGTAAATCATTCACTTGCATTTGTTATTATTTGGAATAGAATTTTTATCTTGCCATAGCAAAGCAAATTATTTTATATTGTTATTTGGCTGAATAAGATTTGTATAAATAAATCATATAATACAATATAATTGAGGTCGGTATACATCAATTCATTACCATGTGCCAAGTACACCTGTACATACTTCATACATCTGTAATTTCGTGGAATTTTAACAAATTCATAGTATTGATATATTCTTGAAAGATATCGAAAAACTAGAATGTTCTATAATTGTTCAAGAATCCCAAGACTTCCATTCCACACCCTCGGGTGCCTTTCTCTCGATCTTTTTCCTGCCCACTTCCGACCAATTTGTGCTCAGTACTGTGCCACCAGATTCTTGCTGATGAACGAATTATAAAAGGCGAATTAATACTTATACTAATGTGAACAAATGGTTAATGAACCCTCAACTCACAAATGATTTGTTCATTGCTCGTCTGACTTCGTCACTGCCATTGCCATAGATTTTCTGAAACAGAGCGTTTAGAGCAGCCTCTCCTTCGGGCGTTTCTTCGGCTTCTTGTTTTTCAATTTCCTTCTCAACTTTATCCCAATCTTTTGATTTTTTGCTGGAAGTTGGATATTTCAGAGGTTCCCCACTAGCCTGAAGTATTTCTGTATAAATAAATTCTTAAGTAATAATTTTATTTATCGCTAGACTTTAACTGTACGCAAGCTGGTTTTATCAACATTTTGGCTACCTTTAGGAATGGGTTGTATCGTATCCTGTGCACTCGGACTTCCTTCTAATAAATTCCATCTAAGACCATCACGCTTTTTGAGCTTTATCTCAATTTTGGAGGGTACAACTTTGTACGAGCATTGTTCAGGTACAATATGATGAGCCAAATCAAGTTCTAAACTGTAGTCACTACCAGATGGAAGTTTCGCTGATAAGCTCAGCTAGATAGCAGAAATGTATGGAAAAACATTGTCATTAATGCTAATAATTGTGAAATACAAATCCAAACCTTCATAATGCTTTCTCAATATTTTCCCATATTAACATCTCCACCAAAAGACATAATCATCAATTTTTCATAAATATAGCTTTAATTTTAAGAAACTATGACAAAGTGGGGTCTGTTCGAATCCGCATTATGCATTTGGAATACTTATTTCAACGAAGAGATCTGTACATTTTAATATGCACTTTACCAAATCATATTTTTGTTTTTGTCAAAGCATTCTTGGAATTGTAATACTGGAATTATTACTTAATGAAATAAGCATATTCATTCATTCATATAAATAAGCACTCTATTTTTCATTTACATTGGGACTTCGAGCTCTTATATCTATAATCTGTGCAATTTCGAACAGTGTCACAGTATGTTTACATGACCTGACATTTAAGAAGCTAAAAACTCTTACCGCAACAGTATTTTTAATTTAACTAAACGCAGATTGGCAGAAAGGAGATTATCGGTAAACACCAACACAAGTCGAGCAACTAATGGAAAATCTTTTTAAAACAACGAAAGATAAGTTTTAAAGCCTTCCATTGATTCTATTTACATCCTATACTAATCATTCTTTAAGACCATTTTATTCATTATACTCGAATTCTGCAACCATGTTGGAAATATGTTCACATAGTAATGAAGTAAAACTGAATTGACAAATCAATTAAGTCTGCATGGTTTATCACTGTCCACAATAATCATGATAGAGAAACTGTACAAGCTTTGAGTTCCAAGTGAAGAGCTTGAAATACACACAACAGCGAACACATCTCTTTAATATAATTCAAGCACTTTGCTGAATTCTGAATTAATTTTGTTTTGCTTTGACTTCATTACCTTTCTTTTTGAGAAGCAATCGTAAAAAACAAAAAGAATGTTATAAATTTCACTTACGGCACTGTCGGTGTATGAAACTTTTACATTCTCAACATTCTTAGCGAGGACCGTCACAATGACATGTGTCTCTGTCTGATACCAGTCGTGCTTAATTTTCGGCGTTGGCATCTAAGAATTTGGGAAATATGAAATTTTTTACGAAAGGCAAAATTGCAGGTTAAGTAGGTATTCACAATACTGTATACATTATTATTTCTGCAATACGCACTTCATCGTTGGCAGTTTTTATCGCCACATTATCCTCGGCCATCGTGCAACAACAAACTGTGTTAAGGTTTTTCAATGATAATTATTATTCCGTCTATTACACCCCAAATCTAAACTACCATATATGTCGCGCGATCGCTTTCATGCCTTTGTTTTCTTCTCGAAAATTCATAATATGGAAGCACCGTTGCCAAACGACTATCACCGCTCTGAGTGGAAACGTGAACCCAAAGCGTTACTTTCGGGCGCTTAATTCAAACGTATATACTCTAACTTCCGTTTTAAGCGCTATAATTTATCCTGAAACTGTTGTTCATGTATTGTTCATCTATTTATAAGGATTACATACATCGGCCTTCAGAAGGTCCTATACATTATATTTGGATATTTCAATATACAGGCTTATACAAATACTTGATTCATTGCCGGAATTATACAATTAAACATAGGATAGCTTGATTGAAGAACAAAACGTATACGTATATTATATACGGTATCGCCAATGATGAAATGAGATTTATGAATATCCGCTGATGGATAACGTTTTTTCCAAAAACGGAAGAATTACACGCGATACACGACGTATAATGTTTTTACCATATTATAATACTGACGAAAAAAGAACTACGTTTGAAAACTTCATTGGTAGGTAATGGAGACGTGTAAAACGAATGACAAATCAACGCTATTGACTAGTGTACTAGTTTTCCGAATACAATTGCAACATACATCGTTCATTGAGCACGCACCCGAAACTATATAACTAAATAAATAGTATCAGGGAAATATTTGATTAAACGCTTTCAATGGTATATCCAAAAGTTTTGAAGCAATGTGGTCGTAGGCAAAAATTTAAACAATACATTTTTGCCACAGCCCACATAAAAAGAATCTTACAATAACGTATGCGCGTAACTCAGCAGTCGATAGGTACGTAGAAGTACAAGTATATCATAGAGGTAGAAGGACATAATGTGCGGAAGGAAGGAAAGTATCACTGTCAGAGTTACAAAAATATTCGACTTTGTATATCACCTCGCCGAAGACAGAATTATTGTAGTTATTTGCGTTTCAAGTTGGATCCACGATTACGAACTTAAGCCTCTCTGTTTACGTTTTATACGAGCATACGGACCGATATCGGGATCCATGACAAAGTCATATAGGACAGCCGTCCAGGAGTCATGATGAGGTAAATTGTCATAAAATTCGGGGGCGATGCGTCGTACCTAAGACGAAAGCAAAATAAAATATAGCATAATCGTTATTATACGTTGGATAAAGAAACCACTGAGAATATATTCCAAACGGGTAATATACCTCAGGTAATCGGGAACCGGGCACTGCAGGAAAATCGTGATGTTCGTTGTGATAGCCAACATTGAACGTAATGAAGTTCAATGGTCCATAGTAACTGTACGTTTCAAAACCTTTTTTGTACATGTAATGTTCGGATATAAAGTGTCCTGCTACAGGATGTAAACCCATTGCCATTACTCCACCACAGAGGAAGTATACTAAAACTTTACCACCTGAAACAATACATGAGATTAGTATATAAATATGCTTTTGAATCAAGTGATCAATAAGATAATGATAAGACGAAAATGAGTAATACTTACCAAGAAAGTACCACACGATTCCATCAAAAATCAGTTGAATGACGAGATTAACATACTCGAGCATCAATGGTTGCTTTGGGTAAACTACCAGTGGCCGAAATGAATAAAAGAATGGCTGGAGAATTACCCAAAAAAATTTGCCAACAGTGGTGCAGAATAGTTTAGCTTCTAGTAGCGTTGGTAAATCAGTGTCTCGTTTTTCATCACCCTGATACTGTTAAAGAAAGTGATTACATCTTTAAGAATTCCATTGGAATATTTGGCATAATATTGCCTCGTCGTATTCTAAATAAATAATTCTAAATTATATACCAAATCATATTTCTAAATGAAATTCTAATTGGTATGAAATTAATGATGTTTAGATAAATATTTTTGCTTTGAAATTTAATATCACTTGTAATGTTAATTATGACACATAATTTCTAACAGAGCAATGTAAATATTTGTTATCCATAAATATTTATATTAATCGGTAAACTTTTTGGTTGACTTCGAATATTTAGTTTTTTTGTTACTTTTCACAGATTAATTTTTATGGTCGGGCACTCTACAAGAATATTAACTAAATTAATGAATTTATTATTTTTCCTACTCGGTGATGTTCCAGATGATATTTCTTGAAACTTATGGAAACGGGAATTCCTATTGGTAAATTGGCAAAGAAGCCAAAAAGCCTATTAGCCATAGGCCTGGAGTGGCCAAACGCAAGATTGTGCGCAATTTCATGGATAGCTGTAAAATAAAACAGTCGATGAGTTTTTAACCGAAAGAGATAACAACACTGAGTTATATCGGTAATCACTACTCACCCAACATAAGAGAATGGTTGATAACACCTCCGAAGCAATATGCCATTAAGAATAACATCGGGTAGCTCAAGTCCGTAACTATGAACATTGAGATGAATTGTACAAGAACCATTCCTGTTACCACCCATTTGAAGTTTGGATCGTACCCAAATAATTTCTTGATCTGTGGATACTTTTCTGTGGAAATAAATTTTTAACTTATCTTTCAATGTCACATTTTTCAATTTGTAATTAACCCTCGAGAATTGACAAAAGTTGATAATAAAATCGATAGTGTATTATCTCATATTCGACATAGTTGACAATGAGTTGCCTTATTGACATATTACTTAGGCAATGCTGACAATGACATATTTAGTATATACAATACTGTTTTATATAAACCGACCATTACAATACAATATCGATTACAATATAGCAAACTTGAGTTTTACTCAATGTGAATTATTAAACCATTTTAAATATTCCTAGCCACTTTACATAGCTACGATGCGGCTTGTAGACATGCAATTTATTATTAACTTCCACAAGCCATTTTTAAACAACATGACAAATATGTTCGTACACAGCAATAAAGATTTTTTCTCTTGTACATATATCCAGGACAATGAATATTTCTGAAACTTTATACGCTTAAGAAAAATGTATTCCAATTTCAGATTCGAAGTACATTATCACTACAGATTTGTACAATGGAGGGTTTACTATATTATCATTCGTTGTTTTATAAAAATGGTACATAGATTTTGTTATTGACCCAGGATCTCGTTTTAATGAACTTTTCGGACGTTTCGCATTGATTTAAGGTGTAAATCGAAGCGGTCTATGAAGTTTTTGAGTGTCCAAGAGAGATAGCATTGAAATTTTCCATACATATGTTTCCAACCCCGAATAGAATAGCCACAGATTGTGACAAGTATCTGTATTATGAATCATTGCAGACAACCTAATTGGTCAGATTCCACCTGAAACCGGCATTAATTTCATGTCATTTTAAATCCGGTTTGAAAACACTAGACTCAATCTGCGGATCCTATTTCACACCGTTTTCGAAACGATGCGATTAAACAAACTCAAAATTTCTTCGAAGCGTTTGGTTTCTCGAACTATGAACAGTGAGGGAAACTCTGCCGGAAAATTTCATATTCGCCACCTTCGTGATTTTTGAACCGCCAACCGTCTATGAAAGGTCGGCGAAATGAAAACGTAAATATTTCTCTAGCATCTATACCATTTTCACATGATTTTAAAACGATGTGAAACGATTTACAATGTGGTAAATATCAAGTCATTCCAGCCTTACTGTCCTGAGTCGATGCTAGAAAAATTATATTGTTCGCGTTCTTTCTATATCGATCACTGACGAGACATCGCGAGGTAATCTCCGCGAATTACACCCGTCAATGTGTCATACCGCAAATTGATCGCTTATTCAAACGTTATCAAGTAATCCGGCTTATCAGAGGAATGAAACAAACGTGTGTGTGTGCTTCAATCAAAATTGTATGCAACTCGCATCTTATATTGGAACGACAACTTTTTAAAAGTCAACATTTGATTGGTTCACTCATGATAGGTGGTAAGGTACGAAAAGAAAATTCAACGTGGACAGTCGGAACAGAAAGTATAGGTACATCGAATACACACCCAATATTAATTTTCTTCGACTTGCGTGAGGTTCCTCGGTATAAACCCACTCGAAGTCATTTCGCGAAACGTGCTGACCCATCGTCAGTAAAAAACCTCGTTTGGAGAGTTAGAAAAAACAATAAAGTTTGTCGGAAAACATTAATAACAGAACGAGCAATACCGGTAAACGAATTTTCATACACGCAACCGGAACTGAGGTAAATTTTGTACTAGCTTGTTCCATACGCAAGTGGTTTTCATCTACTGTGAAAAGACGAGAGGTCAGCACCGATTGACACACTCATGAGTCCTTCTCCTTCTTCCACGATCGCGACTTCTCGTACGATGAATCGCGATACCGCTTCTCGTATTACCAGACTGTATACAATTGCTTCGTTTGACAAAAAATAATTGACCGATCATGTGACCAACAGTTAGAATAGTAACTGTCGACATACGCTGCATACATATATGTACGTTATACCTCCTTACATTTTCTAACGGCAGAGGGCGACATTTGTTGTATAACCTCCATAACCTCAGTGACGTGTGAAACTTGGCCGAGCGCGAGTACCGTAATATTGTGTCACCATGGTGGATGCATCGACGAAAAAAACACTGAACAGTATTCCATTATGTCAAACGAAAGCAGGTCCAAGAGAAAAAGAATTATGGGTCCAGAGGCTCAAAGAAGAATACATGAGTCTTATTAAGGTTTATACACAAATATTAAAGGATATTCGTTACGAACCATCGATGCCTTGAATGAACAGCTGTTATTTACACATGCCACATCGCATAACGTAATTATTGATAGCTGTCATATTTTTCTTTTTTTCATTCAGTATGTACAAAATAACAAAGAATCCGACAATGACTGGTTTCGTTTGGAATCGAACAAGGAAGGTACCAAGTGGTTTGGAAAATGCTGGTACATTCACAACTTGTTGAAGTACGAATTCGATGTTGAATTTGACGTGAGTCCAATAACAAATTTTTTTCAAGTTTTCGTAGTTGTAATTATTATTTCCTATGATCTTAGTCTATCATCAAGTTACAAAAGTGTCGTATGGCGAGAATCTGCTTATTTTAACATTATCGTTTGGAAAATGGATTATTTAAGATTTTAAGTGTCCTTTTATTTGCTGTTCAATCGATTGACATTCTGGTAGAAGTTCATACAAAAGAAAATGTTCCAAATCTTCCGAAATTATGTTGTTAATTCGATAAAAGTTCAATAGTGAGGCAAAATCTAATCAAAATTAATAAGGCTCTCCAGTATTAGAAGTAAGATCTCTTAAGTTTCATCCGATTATTGAGATTTACTTGTGTGGTAGCTGCATAACCCTTATGTATGGAACATTTTAATTAACATATTGCGTACGGGTCACAATATATATCACTTTTAGCAAATCAAACATTGCAGCTGACTCATAAGATATCTCGTTTTCATGTTTTTTATTGATTCAATCGGCAATTTAAGCAACCAGCGGCAAATATTTTAGTTACGTTATCAGGGTAACGAAGGCTTTGAGTGTATGTTTAACGCACAGAGCACCAAACACAATGTGTTAAGCTGCCATTTCAGCTTTGAAATAAGTGCAGCAAACCCTTACCGTTTATATTTTTAGGGAAAGAAGCAAAAATATATATATATATATATATATATATCAACTTCCACTTGTTACAATGATTTTACAGTTGTGTTACAAATAGTTTTAAACATGGAGAGATATTGTCCACTCATGAATGTCGAGAAATTTCTAACAGAAGAAACTCTGATGAGTCAAGTTACATGTTGATATAATATGTTAATCTCGTATAATATAGTTTCATGACTGTTTTAGATTCCTGTGACATATCCAGTCACAGCCCCAGAATTGGCATTGCCAGAACTTGATGGCAAAACTGCTAAAATGTATAGAGGTGGAAAAATTTGCCTAACCGATCATTTCAAACCATTATGGGCTCGAAATGTACCAAGATTCGGTATATCCCATGCAATGGCACTCGGTGTAAGTTTTTGTCAACTTTCATTTACCTTTCAGGTTAGGGTGGCTTGTCAGAGTAAAAATTTGTATATTCAAACGTACATGCCATTAAATCCAAACCTGCAAATATTTTCATTTATGAAAATAGGAGGGTCGATATCATATATGAACTTATTATGGTCTACTACTATTAAATAAATAAAAATTGCTTTGATATTTTCTATGGAAAAACAGATTTTTTTTTAGATTTCGACTCTATATATTCTGGCAATGCTCTAAGACAAAAGTACAATTTAACAAAACTTGCGGATGTGAGAGCCAGTTGAAGGTACTTTGAATATTTTGTATGCAGAAATGTAAAACGGAATGCAGAACCTAGATATTCAGTTTAGCATTAATGTACACTTATTCAGCTGACGAGATTGTTACCCGTACTTGAAAGATCACAACTAAGACTAAGACATACTGAGTTTTTTGTTTAAAGAAAACCTTTACTTTCTAGCTTGGACCATGGCTCGCTGTAGAAATTCCTGACCTCATAGAACGTGGTGTTATAACACATAAAGAAAAGTGCAATGAACAAAAGGCATAATCGTATATAGGTAATAAAGATTCAAGCCTAATCAGATTGATTAAAAGAAAAAACGATGTTCATGACATTCCATCTTTCTGAGATATGGAAGATGAAATAAATGATTTATGTTAATCTTTATACAATTTTTACACTCGATTAATTAAATCTTGTTGCAAATACCTATTTGTCCTCGTCATTGAGTTTGATTTTTTTAGTTTCTCTAATTATTTCATCTAATTTGTACAAGTCCTTGAGCGATATCTCGCCCGTTCCTCTGTCCAGTGGCTTGGGCTGAGAACGATCTGGCTTCCAGCCCAGCATATAGATAATTTGAAATGTGGCCGGTATATAAGACGATCCATCATCCTTAGTTTTACCATATAATTCTTGGTATATCGCTGCAGCTGCCACTGCAGTGTCGCGTTTTAGGTGTAATTTTCGATTCCTTGCTGCATTACTTTCACCCATTCCTGTGTATAGACAAATAAAAAGGTTGTATATCAGAGGGAACCAATCAACTTTGCAAGGTTTACCTTTCAAATCCCACATGAGCTCAAACATTGAGGGAAAACAGACAACCATTTCGTCGGTGTCTATAGTTAACATCGAAAAACCTGCTCTGTTCAACAAACTTCCTATATCTCTGATTTCTGTAAACGGTGAGATGTGAGGTGATATTCCCCCATCCCTCTCTAGTTCGGCCAGTTGGAGAGAACTCCTAAAAAAATATGAAATATTTTCTCAAAACCATAACATTATTTCATTAGACACAAATTATACGTCAACACTTAGGAAAGATGCTTAAGGCTCTCAATATTCATAGAAAAATGATTGATAGACACAACAATAAAAACAAAAAATTATTATATACTTGGTGAAGATTGTGTGACAAGTTATTTTTCAATACTAATTGTATATTCATTCAAGAGAATAGTTGGTTGTGTCAATTGATTGTCATCGATCACATTTCATGTTAAAAGTTTGGTTAAAGAAAGTATATGAAAAATTCTATTTATACCAAAAACAATATTGATACCTAATATTGATAGTTATTGAAGTTATTGAAAACCTTAATAAATGAAACTTTCACTAGGTGTTTAAGACATATATATCACAAATTAGATTGTGCTTAGATTTTTTCTGGCATCCGTCTCTACCTTAATTCGAAAAGTGTATCACCACCAAATATTGCTGCCATAAAAACACCATCTTTTTTTAAGCTATGAATTATTCTACTAAAACAACCAGGTAGATCATTAACCCAGTGAAGGCTAAGGCAGCTTATGACAAGATCCAAGCTGTTCTCTTCAAAAACAATATTTTCTTCATCCATAATTTTCTTCACCGAATTAACATCTGGCATCGTTTCAGTCTGTTCAACGAAGCTCGGAGACATATCAGCTAGAATTAAATTTTCGACCGATTCTCTCAAAATGTTTTTCGCTAAATGACCTCGACCGCAACCAAGATCAAGAGCATTTTTAAATTCCCTCTTTATGTCAAATATTCTGTCGGCAAGTCGATAGCCAATTTCATCTTTAATGTAGTCGTATAATTTAACATCCGGTGCTATTGCGGCACGTTCTCGTTGCAAAAGTTTAGCGTTTCTATCGAAAACATTCATCACACTGTCACGCGGTAGTTCCCATCGTACGTGCGAAGTACTTAAAGTTCGAACGATTATCGAACATTTACGACTTCTTAAAAGAACCTTCGACATCCTTCGCTGTTATGCTGTGTAACACTGATAGAATAATCTACATAAAGTAGTAATCAACTATATTTTAACTTTTGACATTGCAACTAGCACTGTCCCGTTTTTCTGGTTTTGCAGGTTAGTTTTGGTCCACCTATCGCAGTGAAACGAAGTCAATTTCAGGAGGTGGATTTTTCAATTTCGTATGCGGTAATGCAAGATTCTTAACAATTATATAGACAGCATTCTTTTTTGTATTACTTCTGAACGCCTCTACAAAAGTTTATGCAACGGAGAAAATAGTGTACGGTACGTTTTCTATCCACCGGTATCCTAACATTATATACCAATGTTATTGTGGGAAAGTCAAATCAGCTGTTTGACAGACTGCGTCGTGCTAAAACGCACAGGATTTCTTACCCTTGCATTACTATTTTTAAGGATATTTCAATCCTACGAAAGTTTCTCGGCAGTGTGGTAAGTAATATTTGTGTGTTTTATGATATAATTAACCTTTTACTGGCAAAATATTTCCCATTTCTCGAGAGTCAATAGAATAACAAGTGCGGAGGTGAATGGCATTTTCCAACGATTTGTTTTCTATGTGAATAACGAAATTGTATGGCTAAATACTTTGAATATATTCGAGAAATATAAACAAGGAATGTGAGTATCTCAGTATTATTAGTGATTGGGGTGTTGATTTGTGTCCAATTAACCTTTACATAATAAATCTGTGCTACCTGTGGCATCCACAAATATTGCTCTCAACTACTCTTTTATTTTAACTGCACAAAGAAATGAAGTTTTGAGCAATATAACAAAATTTCATGTTATTGTTATTACGTGCGAATCTCTAAAATTCTTACAGAAATATGAATATTTGGTATTTATTATCTTAGATCTTTCTGGAAGATGGGTGTGAATATCATTTTACTATTCCAAGGTAGTCCCTGGTACACAATTTTCGTCTCGCGATAAATGATTTTTAACGTTTATGTTTGGAATACTGTAGAAACTGCAACAGTTTTCATGGAGCATTAGTCCTCAGTCACTTAGCAGGAATTTTATCACATTATCTTGATGCCGCTATGATGGGCACAATTAGCTAAACAATTGGGTGGAGTTTCAAGAACTTATTAGTTCTCATATACTTAGAAGAAAGCTTCAGAAAACGGCATTGAAAAATTCGATAAAACACGCTTCTGTGGAAACTTGTAAAACTTTTGAAATTTTCTTTTTCATCCAAAGGAAATATGGTGAGCGAAGAAGTTGCAGAGTCGCCGAAAAAGCCTCAACAGCCTGTCTTCAAGAATCCATCATTTCAACAACAATTCAGGCCGATCAGTATATCTGGTAAAAAAAGAACTTGGCGTTCACTGAAACAAGTTTTGGCTCAAGAACGAGCTTTGCCATGGTCACCAGAAGTCGTGCACTGTGAGTTTTATTATAATTTAAATTCCTTTAAGCCATATGGAAATGAGGTGACTTCTTCAAACTTTCGCATACGGAGCATATCTGAGAGATAAAATAACCAACTCAAGCACTTGACTTCGTTAATTTATAAAAAGAAAAATGACCATAAAAATCAACAGAAGTTATTAAACAATTAAAAGAAATTAGAATTAAATCGTGTTTGACATGATTTCAGATAGTTGCATCAATGCTCCACCAAGTTTCAAACCTGCTAAGAAGTACTCGGACATCTCAGGCTTGCCGGTAGGTTCAAAATCATATTAAGAGTTATCATTATTATATATTGGAAAGGTATTATCAATTCATCCGGCTAAAGATGGCATTCAAGTTTTCATTCAAAATCTCTCGTAATTTTTTTCATTGTTCTTTACAGGCACGATACACAGATCCTCAGACTAAGCTGTACTATGCAACAGCAGAGGAATTCTCGACAGTCAGAAGTTTACCAATGGACATAACTGCCGGTTATCTCGCTTTACGAGGTGCATCCAGCATTGTCGGTTGAGCATTCGTTTTCAAGAACACAAGATAAGATTATTCGCAGAGAAAATAACTTGACTTACTCTGAGCGAACTAAGTGCAAAGTTTTCTAATAAAAAATTGAGAATGTGAAATATGAAAAATTGTATGGATGAGTTTAAAGATTTTCCATCTCATGTTAAGTGAAATGGCAAAGTTTTCTAATAAAAAATTGAGAATGTGAAATATGAAAAATTGTATGGATGAGTTTAAAGATTTTCTATCTCATGTTAAGTGAAATGGCAAACAGATTTCCGAAGGGGTCGAAGTTCAGAAATGTTCATTGTCATCGTAGAACGGTTTTTCTATCAAATATCGGAGAATTATAAAAACAAACAATTTTAGGGTAATTAATGTAAATTAAATATGGACGGTTAGCTGAATTGTTGGATTAGACTACGTAATGGAATATCGCCCATTGCCCTGGAGTAAACTGTTCTGCGTAGAACGTTTGAAAGATGGGCACGACGATTATATATAATGTTGGTTTCTCAAGTCTTTGTTTTTTTCATCATATTTTAATATTTTACACATTCAATCGACGATCATTAAAAAAAGCTTGTCCATTACAACTTATTTTACGAACTAAGGCTAAAGAGGATGCGGGACAAGGAGAGGGCGAGGTCGGGCGTTCAGGGATGAAGAGAGGGAAAATAGAGATCGGCGAGGCTTGATGAACACTATATTGCCGTTCGTGGTACCGACTCTTCGAAGGATTATGAAAATCCGTTAGGTGTCATAAGCCACCTCACGTGTTTTAATTCGCTAATACACGTCAATTGGCCCGTCGCGAATTTTGCAAAATATGGATTTGCAATTTAAAAAATTTCAAGATTTCACGATCCAACGCACTGATCTGATGGACAAGAGCGTAATTTTATTCTACGCTACGTTCGATCGTGACAAGTTCTTTTTTTTATTTTGTTTCTCTTGTTTTTGATCTCAATTTCTGTTCTTGTTTTCTTTTACGAGGATTAAAGTGATTTATTATCGAATCTTATTTATTTTTTCTTCACTCGAGGTCGGGCAGCTCGTCGTCGTCACTGTCCGCTCTGTCAAATTGCCCGTCGAGATCGTCGTCGAAGTCGGGCCTGCTGTCACCGGCACCTCCCATATAACCCATCTCTCGCATCACCTGCGCATAATCACTCGACTGCGGCAAAATGTGTAACATATAGATTTGGTATGTAATTTTTTTCGTCTTAATGCTAGGTATATACAATTTACATTACAAGCAAGACAAGAATCCAAAAATATTTAGGACCATCAGTTTCGACAATGGCAAAAAGTTCTAGCGAGAATCGCATATATCTTTGTCATTATACCGCATAAAAAATATATAAACATTGGGTAAACGAAGGTTGTTTACCTGTTATTATTATTATTTGTGCAACTATTACTATTTAAAATCAACACTTTTAATTGTTTTTGATATGGTAAAGTTTTTAGATTCTTATCTTACCTCGGCATACTCAAATTCTCATTGAATCATAGTTGTGGCCATGACTTTATAAAGAAAAAAATATTAGTTTTGATCTAAAATGAAGCACTCTGCATATGCAATAAATTATGAGTAAAATGAATTTTTGTTTATCCGTACCGATGCCAAGGCAGTTGGACCAGACTCTGACTCGTCTTCACTTTCGTTCTCCTCCCTCCATTTGTTGAAATCGATCTTCAGCCAATGGAACTTCGTGTCTTCTTTGGTAAGACGAGGCCAGTAAGGTCCTTCTTCTTTCTTACACAATACTAACTCATAGATTCTCTCTTTGGGATGTTTTAGAGTCATCTCAGGCTTGACAGGTTTGTAAAGATTGATCGTGAGCTCATGCATCTTACGATCTGTGCCACCGATTCCTTTGAAATAAATTTTTTCAGGTTCTATTTCAATCTTGGGATCATTGCAGTCTTCTAAACAAATCGTAACATAGAGGATGTCGGCCCTCTGGGCCCAGATGATGGGTGGAGGAATGGCTCTGAAAAACAATAGATTTAAGTTAATTCAATTTTTTTTTAAATTCATTGCACCGACAGTTTCTTTCTTTTTGTTAAATATATTTTCCAAATACAACCCCTCTTTCGGTACTTGCTTTCTAACCTTCAATTTGACATTTCCTATAATTAATAAAATAATCTATAAGACTCTTAATCAAAGCTTTCATATAGATACTTTGATCTTGAGGAAATGTTGAGGAATTATACAAAATTGTCGTGATTGAAAGATACGCAAAATATAAAAACACGATACGAAAAAAGAGTTCTTAGATTCAAGTCGGAAGTTCGATAGATCATAACATATAAAAGTTCTATTAAGTAAGAATGTAATATAAAATTTCGAATTTTTCGAAAAACAAAGCGTTACGGCTTCTCGGTTTTTTTCAACGAGGGACGATCAAGCATGCGGCGAATTTTTTGTCATCGAATAGGTTAGGTCGGATCATTCGAGATGCCGATGAATTAGCGAGTCATGGCAGGAAGTGGATCTTCCTCGTGTTCTCACGTAGAATATAAGACAAAGCGAAGCACGATTGCGTATTCGCACCCGTCATGATATAATTGTACCGATCGTGAGACTACCGAGAAACGGAATACATGATATACGATCTTTCAATAGTCATGGGGCGGCATTACGCTAGCAAGGGGGGACTATCTTATTACGCGAGTGCCTTGATCGCATTCTTCGTAGCGACTACCCGGCCGGTGACCCACGAAATTTGCATATCTCGTTGATTATTACAAAATGATTCTAAATCATGCAAATGGAAAAATGGTTTTTCTTTCGTTGACGAAGATCAAAAACGGAATGCTATATCGAATTTCTCGAAATACGAAGAATCAATAAAACGCTCGTGCAACATGGCGGTCTTTCCTAAGCCCACGGGGGCGGCACACATGCACGCTCAAGAACGAACGTCGGAATGTAATATACAACGATTTTATGTGCAATCGTCAAACGGACAGCCGCCAATGATTTTGGCACGATCTTTATTTAATTAAAGCGTACTTACTGGCTTTCTTGACTCATTTTGTAAGACTGCTTCCGTCCGCTTGAAGGAAACAAACACAGCGCACTTATGTATGCTTACGTATCGCGCTGCACAACTGATTCGAGAATGTTTCGAGATTTCCCGTATCGACCAAACAATAATTTCGCTGGCCAATGTGCGCCGTCAGAGGGGCGACCACTTCCGGCCGCGCAATTTGTAATCGGCTATACTGGAGGGCGCTACTACTTATATTCTTAACGGTGAAATACGATGTAGTGCCTGTAATATATTGATTAAAGTTTCGACGAACCTGTAGTGTGCTGCATATCGTTGCACTTTTAGACAACGCTTTGGTAAGTTTAGTCTGAAGGCTGGAATTATGCGGGAAATTATTGGAAAAAAGCGCATATAATGATGTACGAAAACCATAGATAATAGCATAGTGCAGACAGATAGTCTGTACTATATCGTATGAATTCATGAAACTGTAAACAGCGATAATAGAAGCGTACTGTTTTACCGATCTAGTTTTACATGCCCATCAATAAATATGTTGACTAATTGTATATAACATTGGCAATATATTTTCATGTATGCATGCATTTTGTCAACTGAAAAGCTATTAACGATATCTGCCAAAATCACTTTTGATATAAAGAGACGATTAATGTTTCATGAAAACGCTTAACTCTACTCATACAGAGACAAGTGCAAACTCTCTCCGGTGAAACTATATACTTTCCCGCAATTGGCGTAAGTTCAAGAAAAGTAGGATCGACGTTGTATTTAGGGTGGGGGAAACGATCGAGTGGGAAGCCATTGATGTTAGTTAGGAGTTATAAAGTGATGATGATGATTTACAAATCCGAATGAAATAAATAACATCAACAATTTAGGTATAACTTAACATAGTTGCTTTCTAATTTACTCTCTGATGCAAAACACTTCTCATGACAGGGCAGATGTCAAACTCTTCATTTTTCAAAGTCTATCAAAATGAAAAACGTTCGCATTAATCACATAACGTATATTATTTATTCAACATTCGTGTAGCTAATGAACAAAAGCTAATAAATAAATTTAATAACGAAGCAATTATAATCGAGCTCTAGAACTTATCATGCGATTTAGGTAAATTAAATGGTAATGTATTTATGAAAAAATTAATTTAATCGACTAATTACAGAAATACCATAATTACATTAAAAAAAATAATAGTAATTCCCAGATTTTGTTTAGATCTTTCTTATTTCTAACTGTATCAATAAATCCAACTCGTCCCCCACGCCAATGAAAGTAAGTATACACGTGTATTTGAACTTTAAAATCCAATCACAAAATCCGACGACCATCCTCGATTTCCTTTCGCTCGACTGCTTAATTGAGTTTCTATAAATCCCAGTAAAACGATTGAATCAAAATTTAGTCTCCTGTAAAGAAAACTGTTTATTATTTGCAACGGAGAAAATTGAATCTTGTAGAGAAAGGAAGTGTGAATAATGGGAAAATGTATGGGTCTCGTAAATATTGTTTGGCGATGCAACGTCGACCGATCGTCCTTCGTGTGGTCGGACGTACTTGTATCCCTCGCGAATGCTACACGCACACACACGTATGTATTATACATGGAAGCAGCGTTACAAAGATAATGGCTCGAGAGCGAGTACACTCGTACGAAAATGTTTGGGGAAGGGGATAGAGAGAATCGACGGGATTGTAGGTCATTCCGGCATCGTATACCTATCGGGCATGGTGGGGCTGGCTCTCGGTTGTACCCTTCTGCCTTGGTTGGCGGCCACGAACTAACTGGACATGGAGACGGTACACCAGTCTCTTTCTCCTGCAGGTTCGATTCAGGTGATAGACGTTACGCGAGTCTTGCATCGCGAGGAGCGTAACAAAAACTCTTCCGCGGAGCGTCGCGTCGCCTCGTGAGCGTTGGCTTTTATTTTTTCAACTTAATTTTCGTTTCGTTTTATTCCGTTGTTTTTCTTACTTGTTATCTCTCGTACCAATTCGTCCCAAGGATAACAATATTGCTGTCGTTTTTTTTTCTCGTTTAAATCAAATCGAATATATTTTTCTTGTTTTTCTATTCACCTAATACAAACCGGATACGAAGTTCGAACATTGGTGCACGTGCGGAGTGGCTTTCTAAGTGCGAAGTGCGTCGATGCGGACGGCTCCGTAAGAGAAATCGGCCAAAACGAAATTTTATCGTATACACAACGATAAGATATATAATCAAATAAATAAATAAATAAATAAATAAACATATAAATAAGAGGAAATACATAAAAGCGAACCCGATGCACAGTGTTCGATAAGAAATTAGTCTTGAAAAATAAATATTAATAACGTGCGCCCGATACGATGTGGAAAGTTCTAATCAGCTGCTAACCGGCGTGTTAACGAACGCTTCGTTAACATCATGTCGACGAGCTCGTTGTTCTACAAGGACAAGTACTCCGTAAGTCACGTTTTAATAATGACAATTATTATTATTATTATTATTATCATCCTAACTGTATACAGGGTTATCGATTCGTATCATCTCTTTTTTTTCTTCTTCTCTTTCTCGAGCCGACGTGCTTTACGTTGCGCGTGGTATGTCTTACGAGGAAGCGACCGATGTTTTTTCGTCGAACGTTCGATGACGAATGAGTCGAATATCTCGCGGCTCGACCGATCGCTCTCGATTTATATTCTCTCGGAGTTTACGACGGAAAATACTCGCGTTTTTTCTCCTACGTACATACATACATGTTATTATATATATTTTTATAATATTATTATATCTATATTATTATAATATCGTTATACATATTATTATACATATTATCATAATATTATTATATATACTATTATAATATTACTATATATATATATTATTATAATATTATTATATATATTATTATTATATTATTATAATATTATTATATATATATATTATTATTATATTATTATATATATTATTATAATATTATTATATATATATTATTATTATATTATTATACATATTTTTATAATATTATTATATTATTATTATTATTATTATTATTATTATTTTTGTTTTGTTTTTTTTTATCCGAGGAGGTGCGGGATCCGTTTATGGATACCACCAGTCATGCGGGCTGGTGGTGATGCCGGCCTCCCGGCCGGACAGC